>JAPSES010074151.1:0-10633 GCA_029822895.1 Maxillicosta whitleyi
AAACATCTCCCTGTGTTCTACATAAACTGTAAATGTTCTGCTTGGGTCTGAATTCTTCATTAATTCAACTCCACAGGTCCAACTTCAAAACTATTTATACCTAATGACACCAGAAAGGAGGTTTTGAGCGCTGGCCCTTTAAATGCAAATGAGCCACTTCACACCCCGCCCCCTATAGGTTGCTGACTGTGTTTTCTGTCCCGTTAAGACCACTTGTGTTCGTTAATACAAACAATAACTGAACATTTTAGGCTCAAAGTTTGGACATATTTTCAGTTTTTACTCCAACTGCCGCTGCTAATAAAGAATTATGTCGTACTCTGAGAAATGTTCATTGGAAGTCTTGATGTTATATGTGCAAATGTCGTGACCTAACTAGTTATAAAACATAACAAATTAAGCAGGAATTAAAACAGGTTGTAAAAATCCAACCAATTTTGCCAAAATGAATATAAACAAACAAACTGTATGAACTTTTAGGGTTCAAATACACAAATAAATGAACCACAGACTAATAATAAAAGTGGGTTTAGATAAATATGACCGCTTCATTAACAAACAACACACTAAATTGAAATAAATATCATGCATGGTGTTAAAAAAAAAACAACAGTATTTAGTGCAGTCACTGTTCCTATGATAAAAAGTATCCAAAGCAATAAAAAAGATTAGCTCAGTTAATGTCATAATGTTAAAACATGTTAAGTACAAAGGAAAGTAACACTAAATACTGGATGCTTCAGTCTTTTTCTGTTTTTTTTTTTTAATACTGTTCCATGCATCTATTGTATCTTGTTACATTATAATCGACTTTTATATGAAACATCAAACCTACTTGTGGCCTAAAATATTTGCACAATACTGTTTATAGGAGATAAATCCGCTTCCAGCTACACTCGCAGACAGTAAAATCTTTAATAAAGTAGTTTGTCCAGTTCTATTTGGGATATAGAGGCAAAAACGTGAACACTTCCAGAACTAATTTACTCAGATTTGTTTCAGACTTGATTAAAATTGACAGCGTCCACTCCATCTGTTTGTTGCTTTGGAAACCCCCTTTGTTTAGACACGAGGACCACAGGCCAAACTACCAAGAGCCAATTCAATTCCTTTCAATGATCAAAGAGTCAGAAAATTGGTACCGAGTGGAGGCAGGAAATTGTGTTGTGTATGTGTGTGTGTGTGTGTACATGCAGTTTTGTCAGGAAAATTAATAACTTTGCAGGACACGAGTCTGTGTTTGGATTACGTCCAATTAATTTTCAATTAGCCTCATGGATTTATATCAGCACGTTGGTAAACGCATTTGCTTGTTGAGCGACAGTGCTGCCGATCGCCATGTTTTCCTGTGGAGTGACGGTTGTGCGAGACGAAAACATCTCGCACAACTAAACGACAGAAAAATCGTCACAAGGTCTAGTAACGCACGCCAATGAAAGATGAGTTCATACAAAGTGAGCACTTGAATCACGAAGAACAAAACCTCGCTTCTCACGCTCTGAACGATTCACAAAACAGGAAACGCCGAGATCATTCAGATGATGGAGTGGATTTTGCCGCAGAGAAAACACTGGGGGTTTAACAGTCGAGTGTTCGTTTTGGGAAGAAAGGCTGCACTGTTGACGAAAACCCTGAAGCATCCTCACTTTAGTCTCAAACCGTTCCTAGATGGACTGGAGTTCGGGGGCAGCAAAAGATTAGTGCAAATTTAACCTTTAATAATGCAGCTGAACCTGCAGAAGGCAAGAAGAAAACGAAGGAGAGATGATGAAGTACTCTGATTCTACAAGGTTCACTGATTTGATACAGTGAGAGGGGAAAAAAACACTACTATTGTCATCAACGTAATTCCATGAGTGGCTCTTACTGAGGGTCTGCCAGGAAGAAAATTGTTCAATCAAGTCCATTTTGACCTAAAGCTTTAGAATCAAGAGTCGCTTTTAAAGAACCCTGCAATGTTCTCTAACGCTGAATATAATATGACGAGAAACGTCACAGTCAAACTGACACCAGGTCATGAATGCTCATATCTAATGGCGCTGTTCCGCTACATGGTACCGGCTCCACTCTACTCAGTATGTGCACGGGACGGGCTCGACGCGTTACTCCTACACAACGCGTTACTTCAGTGTCGTCTGCTCAGAGAGTTGCAGAAAACTCGCTCGTTGCGTATTTTTTCATCTGGATTTTTACGTCCGCCACCAAAGACTGAATCTACGTTCCGTCTATGGTGTAGTTTTGTTCTGTCATCATGTGGATTCATGTTTCGCTATTCACTGTCTTACTTCCGTGTCAGATTTTTGTAAATCGCAGGTCACAGAGAAAACCATCTGACCAATCAGTGGTCTGCAGTGTTGTGACATCACGTTTTGGTATCCACTCCAGGATTTTGGAACCTCGACTAAGGCGGTACTAAAAAACTAGTATCAGGTCCCAGGTTCCAGGTCCTTTTTCGTAATGGAAAAGCAAAAGAGCCATGTAGAGTCGAGTAGAGTAGAACCGGTACCATGGAGTGGAAAAGCGCCATAAGAAGCTTCCATCAGGTCAGCTGACCACCTGCTCCTGAGGGTACCTAAAACTAACCCCAGTTCAGAGGTGAGCGTGCCTTTGCTGCAGCGGATCCTAAACTATGGGATGACCTGCCTCCGTATCAGACCGGCCTCTTCTGTGTCTTTAAATCCCTTCTTAAAACCCATTTTTTCTCCTTGGCTTTTGAAACCGTGTTCTCCTTTATATAATGATCTTCTGAACTCCATGATCTGATTCACAATTTTCTTCTTACAAACTATAAGCGAGTTACGACCAGACTACAGCATGTTTTCTGTAGGTTTTGGAGGCTTCAGTTAAGTGTAGCGGCATGATCAAGTTCTTATCCGACTAGAAGTTTTGGTATAATTTTGGACCATATCACTGTAATATTTTAACAGCCAGTGAAGTAAAGACTGGTCTGCACACATCCATGACAACTGCTGCATTTCCCATTATTTACCCAGACTGCGGCCTAATTTTTCCGTCTGAAGATTAATAAAGCACCAAAAATATTTTTTTACATTCTAACTATTAAGCATCTGTGAAAGTTGTTGGAGTTCAGACTCTGGACCCACAGCTCACAGTCTGGTAATGATACTTCAGCAGGTTTTTATATCAGTTAATATATCTACAGAAGAAAAACAGTGCAGAAAGACGCAAAAGAATTAGTGTAGACGCGCACTTAGGGTTAGTCTAACAATGTTAAGAACTATTGCAGTAAAAGCTTACACAGGTTTACTGAGTGTTCCCAAAGAATACCTGAGGTCAAACTGTCATTTCATTTAAGTCAGCCCTGAAAACATTATCGTTTACTGCAGCTTTCTGTTCAACTCTTAATGTCTTATACATTAACTTTAAAATCACATTTATCGCTGATGATTTTCATGTCTATTTTCATTTTAATGCTAATGTTTTGGGAAGTTGACACGGTGGTGCAGGTTGTTAGTACACATGCCTCACACCAAGAAGGTCGTGGTTCAATTCCATGCATGTTCTCCCTGTGTCTGCGTGACCCCCCACCACCACCACCATCAAAGACATGCACCTAAATCATCCATGTAACACTGATTGTTTGTCTCTATATGTAAGGTGATGAACTGGAGACATGTCCAGGGTGTATCCCTTAAGTAGCTAGCATAGGCTCCAGTAGCCCCCGCCCCCATGACGCTAGCAAAGATAAAGCAGGTTGAGAAGATGAATGAATGTTAATGTTTTGTTGTTTTTTTTATATTTTAACTTTCTCTTTTTATGCCTCTCCTGTGATGCTTGTATGTTTTATGTAAAGCACTTGTCCTGTACATGAAATGTGCAATACAAATAAACTTGCCTTATACTGTAAATAGTGTGAAATAACACTGATGTGAAGGCAAATTAAAACAAATAGCAGGAGAAAAAAGAAAGTGTGGATAAGGTTTTTTCCAACCTGTGCAATCCCTTTGAAAAGCAGATCATATGACAAATTAATCTCTCCAATCAAAGACATTTTGATTACACATTATCCAATATTGGCTGATCCCTAATTGAGATTTAATCAACCGGCATCAGTTTCAACATTAAATTTTAAGCTCGGCTGCTGGTGAGGAGGAGTTCGCAGCATGAACCTGAAACCAGGAGACACTGTACCTGATAAGCAGTTATCATGACGCATCACCTGCTCACCCCATCTTCTCACACATAGAGCTGAACCCGGTGGTTTTTTTACTCCTTACGTTACCATGGAGACCGAGCCGTAGCCCTCTCCGTGGACAGCATAAAAAAAGACAGCCCCACCCTTGGTATTTACCACCAAAAAGGCGCATATACAGGAAAATACGCCGACATCCACTGCTGTGTCAAACACAAAACACTCACTAAGAGCATCTGTAACACATACACGGTGATGCTGGGGGGTGATTATTCCCACAGGAGGCCAGAAGGTCACAAACATGAGCGTGAGCAGCTAAAAAAAAACAAAATAAAATTAAAAAAAAAAAAACAGTCCTCTCACCTTCACCTCATCACCGGTGACTCCTCGGTGATCACACACCAATGCTGGCCCACTTCAATGTCGCCTGTCACAGAGTGATGGACAGAGGGGAATGTGTTTGTGTGACAGCGACGGATGATGACAAACAGGTGTGAGAAAACGGTGCCTCTGACGATACTCTAACGGAGATTCACCAGGATGCATTTTTGAAGTGTTTATGTGTTATTTATTTTTATTTTCGGTTGGTATTCCCTGTCAGTATGTGGTAACTCAGTTGGTCTGAGAAAAAATAAGCATTCTACTCCATGTTCTGGACTTATTTTCAGTCTGTAGGCAGGAGGTTTTGGCTGCACCAAGGCATTCTCAGACAGATACAGGAATTAAAGACAGTTGTATTTACTTAATGCTGCCACTACGGCTCTACTGCATGGCTGGAGGCAGAGGTGGGTTTACATGTCTATAGCAGTGTGAAACCTGCAGTAGGAAGATGTGCATGTTCCAATTAGTACCAGGAAACAGTGAGATCGGATTTGATTGACTCTTTGCTTTCTGGAAATCGTGTACAATAGAACAGAACGTTTATTTTATTTTGTCAGTAGTAGTTTTGTTACACATGTAAACGTGCACCACACACCCAAATGTGTCTTCTGCCTTTAACCCATCACTAGATCGTCATGCATAACACACACTGCACGACAGGAGCAGTGGGCTCGCCATATAAGGCACCCGGGGCAGCAAATAGGGAGGGTTAAGTGCTTTGCTCAAGGGCACATCAGCCAACAATGACTACATTGCAAAAACTTATTCCACAAAAAAATCTAAATGTAATCAGTTTTCTTCTTCTATTAACTGTGAAAGTGTTTCTTAAAATCATAAATAAATTGTATTGAGTCTGCCAGAAAACAATCATTTCAAAATCCACATTATCCATGGTATGACTGATTCCAGTTCCTGCTTCTTTAACAAACAAATAAAAAGAGAAAAGCCCGGTTCAATGCGACAGAAAAGAACTGAAAAATTCACCATCCCCAGCCCTCTGCACAGTATTTTCTTGTTCTTACTTGTTATTTATTGGTGGTTGTTTTGAAGTGCTTTACAACTAAAGCCGGATTGGGCCGGTTTGGATTGGATTGGATTGTAAGACTTGAACATGGAACATGTTTACAGTTGCTCATTATCATTTCTGTTGGTGCACTGCACAGATCTTTGCCTGATGTCTAACTGAATGACCTGGATGGATGTAAAAGTCCGATCACACGTTCACACACAGGCCTGCATGGGTTTTTTATTCTTATTTGTTATTTGTTGTTATTCTGATAACCTGGGTGGTCGGACTTCAAATCTGTTCACAGCGGAGATTTGGAGTTCTGCAGAAAGTAATTTTATTGAAGAAATTATGTGGAATTGTGTTTATTCTACATGAATTCTTTGATTTCTAGACTTTAACATCCATTATTACTACTGTATTTTTTTTTTTTTTTAAATCGTCACTAATTCCATCAAACTGTGTGAATAGTTGGTATATTTATTTTCTAACAGTCCTATTTTTGTTCCCAAGAAACTCTTTATTTTGCATTACGGTGTCCCGCCTCCACCCCGGGGGGGAAGCACAGTGCTGTTTGGACAGGCTACACTCATCTATAGGCCCTGTGTGTCACAACCAAGCCTCTATACAAGACCACTCAGAACCAGCCGTGTTCGATTTCATGCCTCATTACCCTTTCACACACAAATACACACATGCACAGCGCAAACAATATGTTCTCAGATACACGGGCAAACAGACAGAAACATGCAGCTTGGGAACACACGCCTGCCAGTTTTTAAGACATCCTGCAGAAAGTAATGCATGGATACTGCGAGTATACGAATATGTTTTCTCATTTTTTAAAATTCTTTATGCTGTTTGTCCTTTTTATGCTTCCTTTCTTTATTATTTACTTTGGTTAAATCACACTCTGTAACATGAAGTACAGAAAGACTTCCGGTTTTCAGTTTTTATAACATTTTCAGTCTCAACTCTTTCATGCATGAATTATGAGAACCTTCACCAAGATATTTTTCCTGAGTGTATTTATGTATTCCTCTTTAGGCATGAAAAAAACAAGGTGATTGATGTGATTGGACTTACAAAAATGTCCACTCAGCTGGACACCATGCATTTAATTTTTGAAGCAAAGAAACATGTATTTAAAACCTAATATCAGAAAACTATGCAATAAAAACATCTTTAATTCTGCTAATCTGATGTTTCTTCACATTCTAACACACTCTAATACTAGTTATAATTCACTTCATGGAGATAATATGCAAAAAAAAGTGTTTATATTAAAAACAAAACCTGTTAATTACAGTCTAATATCAATTACCAATTGATTTACATTGAGACATGTTAATGCAGCTCAGGGTTATTAAGAACTGTGTGGGATGATGTGTAAGTGCCCACTGTGTTGGCTGATATGCAACGAAAACAACAAAACCAATAAGTCTACAAGAGAACAGCTGTAGAAAAAAAAAAAAAAATCGTCCTTAGCCTATACCTGTTCCATTCTGCCGGTCAGACCGACCCCGTTCCAGTCACAGTAAACCGTCATGTTCAGTCCTGTGTAAAAGTCTATGGTCACATCCATGTACATTAACACAAAACATCGCCTGCACTCAAGTGCTATGAATATAACAGTTGTATACATAAATACATAAATAAAAAACAAATATCAACTTTGCCAGTAAACATGCCAAATATAATTATTCACAAATCTGTGTCTCTTTGATTTTCATCATAAATCATTACACAAACTTTGCATAACTTAGAACCAACTTCTACAAAAACTCTTCCCACCTCAACACACTAGTATATTATATAGTATATTCCATCATGTTACAGTACCCCTCTAGGCTATTAAAAGAAATCAATTACCTTAGCCAGCAGCACTATAACATATTCATATCTGAGGATTTCATACAGTCAGTAGTGAAGCACTTCCTGATAAATTCCACCCACTGTGCAACACTACTGACAGATACATCGACCACAAAGAAAGTGCTGATGCTCTGTAAATAACAACTTAATTTTCAGTGCCTTAAAAATGAAATAAACAGCCCATCTTAATCATTTTACCGTTAGCAGAGGGATAAGGCACATAAGGAGACTATTTTGACAAACACATAAATATATTTTGCACTCCTACAGACAAAATTACAGCATATCATTGATAAAGAGGCAGCTTATTTATACAAGCTTCTGCCTTGTGACAAACACAACTTGATAATCCTATTAAACGGAACCAAAGCTTATGAAAGACATGTGCATATGTGTGTGGGTTTGTAAACAGTAGCAGGAAACACAACTCTCCTGCTGGTGTTGCCGCTACCCCACGACTTTACGTCGACAAAATCCCGGCAACACTGGGCGTCACTGTTGACAGAGGATGTAAATTCAGTTAATGTCACGCAGAAAAAACACAAGCAGAGAGAGTGATGGAGAAAGAACCAGAAGCAGGGAGTGTCCTTGGTAACATCAGTAACCTCAAAATACCCGAAATTCACTAGGGAGGTGAAAAAGAACGGGCATCCCGGAGGGGGGGGGGGTTAGAGACGTTATCACAGATGAAATGTTAATGTAATCGGTGTCACTGAACATCGAATCCAAATTAATGTGATGTGAACTGTCATGTAACACACCCCACAAATGTACGATCTGTGGCCTGCTTGTATGATCTCAGGTCATTATGTGAACAAGCCGCACATTAACGTGCACAAAGTCATTTACATAAAGAGCATGTGCACACAAGAGCTCAACAAGTAGCCAAACTGATAATCAATATTAACCCCAGACTGTTCCTATTAACACCTGCAGAACACCAGACATGTATGCGTACTGTAGAGAGAGAAGAATATTTAAAAGGCAAAACAATGAAGGAAAAAGGCCATTCCCTTATAAATAATCTGATAGTATGTCTACAGGGTGTATCAGAATAAAGTAGACTAAGAAAAAACAACATAAAACCAAAAATGTGAAGACTTTCGGAAAATCTGGTCATATGTGTTTATGGACCCTTGATTGACACCAGCGTCCTGGGTCAGTTTTCATGTTTCAGTGAGCGACATTCATTTGAATTGTGCAAAATAAGTCTTTTTTTGCGTATGGAAGGGTTAATATAAGATCTGTCGCCAAGTTTACATAAAACAGGAAGAAAATAATTACATTATCCCCCTAAAAAAAAAAAGCTTTTTCCACTTTGAGTCACTGTGAAAATATTACAAAGGTCAAAGAGGTGCATTGCATAGATAATTAAAATTGCAATGATCCATGTATTCAGATCCAGATCCTGGTGTTTTTATAGTTCATTCTCTGCTGCTTAGACCTCACAGTACAGCTCCTTTCACACTAATACTGATATCAATGCTCATAAAAGACTCGGACATAATACGCTACAGGGGAGCCACTGTCCAAAATGTTAAAAAGGGAAAAACACTCTTATTAACAGTCGAAGGGAATATAGCTATATGTCAGAGGGCTTTTAAAAAGGCCCTTCTGTCACGTTAACGAGCACATGAAGGACGATTAAATGTCTCTTGAGCCTTTGTTTGAGGCAGATAAGAAAGAACACACCAATTATGAGGTACACGAAATTTAGAACTTTAATTTTAAAGACAAGTGCTTTTTAAGGCGTCTCTATCATAGCTTATTACACGCAGCTTCTTGGCTGTTTTTCCACCTCGAAGAATAAATGAATAAATATCTGTCATCGTCCCTGTCATACCTTCCAGCGACGGATTATAAACTTTACTTCACAGTTGTCAATTGGGTTCCTTCCTGTTATAATCCATATAAATATTGCCCTTCTACACACACTCACTACATTTCTCAAATGCTAAAAGTAGGAACTCGGTCCCTTAGAGCTGGCCTAAGAGAGAAATAGCGTTTTTCTTCTGCGCCTGCTTAGTTAACCATTCAAGCCTGTTCTCTCCACTGTGCCCGTCGTCTTCCAGATGCTTCCAGGCCAATGCCACCGTACAGTCATTAACACCGTCTACACATTTACAGGCTCAAACTAAATCTAAATGACTCTGCAGTGTCCTACGCTCAGCCTTGCATGTCAATGTTCTTTAACTGACAGGTTTATTTCTACATTCGCGGTTATTTTGAGAGATTTGACTTCAACTGATCCGTTTATTTCTGCATTTACGTCAACACAACTCCCACCCTGCGAAAAGTCAGGGACAGATGACAAAAGACAGTGTTGCATGATGTAAAATATAATGATTCATCAGTGGCATCCAAGCAAATTCTCAGTTTCTAAAGCAAATTATGTAAAAACAATGAAAGGAAACTGATTCCTGTATTCACAAGCTGGTGCATTGTATATGTAGATTATATGCACGTACACTTTCTGGGAGTGAGGCCAATCACGCACAATTACAACAATTAGCAGAATGAAATAAACACCTTAGATTACAGCACTTGAGATTTAATCAAGTCAAGTTACAAAACGGCACTTAACATAGAGCTGACGTCACGCATACAGTTAGAATTAGAACTGCTAGAATCACCAGGTGGCCAGTGAACCTCAGTTTATTCCGTCTGCAAATCCTGTTTCGGTTACTCTCATGGATTCCTTCACTGAATACGGCACAATGATGCACGCACGGAAATGATGGGTTTGGAGTTCTTTCTGTACTTTCAACACAATATGTGAGTTTTTAGCGGTGCTCATCTCAAAAATGTAGGGAAAAAAAAAAAAATCCTTAAAAATAGCAGCTCATCTCAGGCAGAGAAGAAGCCAACTCGATTCTTTTGAACCCCAGGACAGAAGGCCAGGCTGCTTGTTGGAGGTTCTGTGGAAGTTAATACAGCCGGCCACTTGTCCCTCTGCGGCTCCATTTTGGAGGCGTGTCCAAATCCTCCTGGAGGCAATTCTTAAGATTAAAATTAATTTTGACTTTAAAATAATGTACCTCAGTGACAAATGCGCCGTTTCCACTACATGGTACTGACTCTACTCAGTATTCCTGTGCTGCATCTGCACTTACATGGGACCAGCTGGGAATGGGAAATGTCCGTCTATGGTGTAGTTTTGTTCTGTCATCATGTGGTTTCATGGATCACTATTCACTGTCTACTTCTGCATCTGATTT
>JAPSES010074153.1:0-10632 GCA_029822895.1 Maxillicosta whitleyi
CATTGCAATTTTGAGGGGTTGGAGGGCGAAGGATGATGTGTAACCATTAGTGATGAACTCTAGGTGGAAAATAGAGGCCCGTGGCTGTGGTTTATAAACACTTTACCCAGACAGGTTTCATTTTGAATTTAATACCTTATGTGTCACTTTAAGTGATGGATCCCAGGACGACTGTTACCTTGGAAGCAACAAATGGAAATCCATATCCAATAATGTTGCACATGCTACAGCTTCATATGGTCTAATTTTGCACCTATTAAGTAGTTATTTTATTATTTGACATATTTCTTGGTAGTTTTTAGTACTACCCTATTTACCTTTTACATTTTATCCCATTATCTTCTCTCAAAAGCAGAGTCCTGAGGAACTATATTATGTTCCATCATGTACCTTTGAGTTCATATGTTCTGATGATGTGATCCTGCTTCCTAAGGTCAGAATCCTACATTTCCAGGAGCCGCTGTGTTGCTTCCGTGACTCATTTTAGAGTCTGTACAATTGAGACTCTGAGCTGTGACCTCCTGATTCATTCCTGGCCTTGTGTCCGATGGCGTCAGCATCTGAACTGGCCATTTGAGCTGCCAATCATACTGTATGTGGCATATACTGAAGCCACTAGGGGGAGCTCTAGGTGTACATCCACCCTTATATATGTTCTATGAGCCTGGTGCAGCAGTTTGACATTGAACTCACTCAAGTTTAATGTATATTAATTCGAGCTGCGCTGATATCGTGGTTCAATATTTAACATTTTAAGAGGTTTCTTTTACGATTCACAGAGATCTACAGTAGAAACGAGGACTTTTCATTTTAACAAAAAAAAAACATGCTTCTCTGATCCATTTATTCATCAATAGTTTTGGATAAAAAAAAAAAAAGGTAGCAACACACAACAAATATTAACATTTTTGTTAGATTTTGAAGTGTATAAAAATCTAATTGGAGTACAGCAGTTAACATTTCCAATAACAGCACTGATACCGATTCTCAGTTTAAACCTACTTTTTCCTCCAATTTAACTCTTTAGTTTTAGTTTCTGCACCAACACTTTCCCCACTCAACGCACATGTAAAACATGAAAAATAAACAGATTTATACACTTAAAATTGCTTGTTGATATGATGTAAAGCTTTATTTATCCCTTCTAACCCCTGCTGTTTACAGTCACATCACATGTAAATAGCTACAGTCTATTTTTTCCATTCTCTACATTGTTCCTTGTGGCACCGTGGGCCTTAGAGTTTTGTCATTTCGGTTTTCGGTATGTGCTGCACGTAGGACAAAACTGACAAATAAAGCCGACTTTTGACTTGTGAAATGTATGAATTCAGTCCATGTGATTTACTCAGGTCAACAGGTCATTATGTGTTATTTTATAGACTAGTCAAAATTATCAGACCTCCGTCCCCGGCTTTAACCAGGGAGCTTCAGCAGACGTAATAACACCACACTCACAAGCCAAGCTCCCTGTCTTCTTGTTTTTCCATTTACCCAGTCCCAATTTTCTGCTTTCATCTTTTCACCGCTGTCTTCAATCTGTTCCTGAGAGCAGCTAAGGACAGACCCTAAGCATATACTGCACCTCCACTCTCTAAATGCTCGAGCCTTATAGTTTTCTCCCCATTTCCACCGCCTCACCTCCACCTTCCTGCTCGACTGCCTGTCACTTGCACAGCTTGGCTCCTTCCTCCCATTTCTACCACCTCCTACCTCTTTCCAGCCGTCGTCCACCTTCTCCCTTTTTTTTTTTTTTTTTACCTCGCCTTGACCTGGACCAGCTGTCACTTCCCTAACCCCCCCCCCGTCAACCCCCTTCACTCTCTCTCTCGGTGGCCTGGCCTTTCCGGGTGTCAATCAGGCCTGCCCACAGCAGCCATTACCATTCCACCTCCAACACACCCTGACATTTCCTGACACACTGGAGGGCAGAGAGCAGAGGCAGTGCGCTCGCCGCTTTCAATTGCTCCGTCTCTTCATCTCACCATCTCACTCACTGTCCTGCCTCTCATCTTCCTCATTCTACCTGTCAATCTTTGTCTGCGGACACACGACTGCCTCTCTATTCCCCCGCTTTCCGATTCTACATTTTGCAACGGTTTCATTAAATCTCCTTCCTATGTGACCTCTGCTGCATACATTCCTATCAACAACCTGAATGTATTACAAGGGGAAGGAATTTCTCCGTGATCCGAGCACTTAACCCAAGGTCACGAAGCCGCGAACTGCCGGAGCAAACCACCACCACTCAGGAAAAATATATTAATACATTCTGAATATGCTCCCAGGACAAGGATGGAATAGGTTCAAACATACATGTAATATGGTCTGTCTTGGTTTTTTTGGGTTTTTTTTTAAGCCTAAGTGCATTCTACAGTGGACTAACTATGTGCACTCGGTGTGGCCTTGCCGCCTGCAGCTGAGTGAAAAAAAAAAGAGACCGAGAGGATTTTTATGTGTGGAAATTTCGTCTGCCCAGCATGTTCACTCTCAATTTTCACTTGTGCAGTTTCATATTTATCTGCCAAAGTCCATCCCTCCTCTCTTTTGAAACTCCCCCTTGCCTTTCAGTCTCCCGCTTCCAATATTCCTCCTTTCTCCTCACTTCACCCCTTTCATCTCACCACACCAATGGCTCATCCCCATTCAATCTCATCTCTTACACCTTGCAATTTAGTCCCTGCTTTCCCTTTACTGCAGCCTTGTGGACCCAGAAAACATTAAATAAAAAAAAAAAATAAAAAAAAGTAATTCTATTTTGCTTTCACAATCTCTTCTTCGCAGCTTCTTTATACACTACACACCTCAGGAGTTTTTCACACACTTTACACAAACTCAAAAACCACAGCTTACACATAGTGAGAAATTAATAAAAGCATTTGTAAACAGCGTTCACTCACATTTTTCTTAATCTGTCCCTTGTTTCTTCTAAACCAGCTGGCAGTATTTTATGGAAGTGAGTGGAATTCATTTAGGGTGGAGACACTTACATTGAGGCGATCAAACAGATCATCTCCAGGTTCTTTGTTCTCCAGGAACAGGTTAAGATTCTTAAAAACCTGTGAAGACATACGTAAAGTTTTATGGTCAAATGGCATTATAAGCATACGACACAGTAGGGTTGCAACGGTAAACATCATACCATCCAGTCCGCCCCTCATGGTTCAGTACAAGCATGTACGGCGATACGGCTCATTTGTCATTTTCAAGTGACATCTCCAGGCAACACGCATATTTATTAGAGGTTTAGAGGTTTGCAAGACGACTGACTTACAGAATTCTCCTCCCCTTCTCAATACTAACATTAATATCCATATTAGTAAAATCTCCTCTGTCGTCACCATGTTTGTTATTATTGACTTTCTTCTTAAAAAAAAACATTACTTTTCTTCAGGGTATGTTAAATAAAAGCGGCGCCCTCTGGTGAATCGATTGAGAAAAGCTCATTGCAACATACAGAAGGCACGGAAGTATGAAGGCACTGATGCATGACAAAGTTCCGGGCTCCAGCTGGCCTCTGCTTCCGAACTGCACTGTACCAAGAACCGAGCATCTAGAACCACAATACGTACCAAACCGTGGTTAACCTGTACCGCTGTATCCTTACGACACAATATATACAATATAATCAAAAAAAATCTTCTCACCTGAGGGATACTGCTGTAATACATTAGTCTATTTATTCAAAACTCACAATTTCTTAGAGAAATGGTGATGAAAGAAGTCAGATACGAACCATATAAGCTATTACTTGACATGAGGGACGGCGTGCGTGCATGCCAATGTGTCTCTCAACCCCTTTATTCGTCCATTTCAGAGCTGAGCGAGGGCAGAAAAATTGGCACAATTACATCTGACATTTCCAACAACTCGGTGGGTTTCACAGATGCTCCATTCCCCAAATAAATCTGTTAAATATGCAAGACACCAATTAATAGCACCAGATGTGTTGCTTTATAAAAACACACCATGGTATTCACTGGCAGTTCCATGTGGCTTTTTAATTTTTTTCCCCCCCATTTGGTATTCCTGGCAAATGAACGGAAAATATTAGAAGCGCCGAGGCTTTTAGGATGAAAATGTAAAGCACAGTACAAATCTGGGATAGAAGCAGAGACACCTAAGTGAGCTTGCCTAATTGGTTTATTGATGTATTTTGGGTGCTCGTCTGTGTATTCAGAATAGAAATAACCATTTTAAAATGAATAAAATACTCAGCAGGCCATGTTTACCAACACAATACCTTACATCTGCAGGTGTTCTGAGGATATTGGATAAACTTATTCACTACTGGTGTTCAAATTCAGCGATTAGTATACAACATTTTCTACTTGTAAACAATATAAATATGACAAACCGAGCGACGCAGCGGTATTCAACAGCCACTGGCCAAGAAGAGAAAAGTGACTTTCTGAGTGTATGCCCCTTACATCTAAAGTACAGTGAGAAGAGGCAAAGTGGAAGTCCACAGTGTGCTTTCCAACACTGGCAGGAAATTAGTCCCAAACTATATCTGGATTAAATCTATAACCCCGAGTTATCGGCTCCTCTCATTCCTCCAGATGCTCCAGAGGTGGAATTTCCTCACTTCTATTCTTGTCCCATTTCATTCCAAGTGACATTTAGCTGCAATCTCGCTGATTTCCCTGGGAATTGTTGATGCTAAAATATGCGAGGGACTAATTAATTTGCGCTAATGTGTTGCTTTAGAATGCACTCATTTGAATAATTATATGTTCGGCCAAGAAACAAAACACTTTGGCTGTCAGGTGGTAACATTTCTTTCTCCGTCTCTGGAGAAGAAGATAGCATGGGCAGGCAGTGGAGGAGGGGCTGCCAATTTACATATGCACACACACACATATATACACACACACACACGCACAAATATGACAGTTGTTTGACAGATTGCAGGTAACTAAACAGTACAAAAAAAGTTTCCAGACATCATTTGTGTGACCAGACATCAGTTTTGTGACTTTGATTATGCTGTTCAGTATAATACGTGCTATCATTTACTGTACTGGATATACCATCATCTCTCAGGAGTTACCGCTTGTAATTACTTTCCATTCTTCCCTAATAGCAATGTTGGCACATAGTCGTATTGGCATTAGTGTAAACAGAGGAAGCACCTGACATTATGAGTCTTTGCCAAAAGTGTTTCTGTACAGCTAATTACAATTAAAGAGTGACATCAATTGTTTCATTTAAAGCCTCCTTAACATCTTAAAAGATGCTGACAATGGGTATGTAAAGAAGGTATGGATTTATGTGCCATAAATACCAGACTTGAAAGTAGGCCATGATTTTACTGCACAGTCATTTCCCAAGTATTTGGTCTGTTCAAACATCATTTGCTGAGACTAGGGCTTTCAATATAGGTTTTTCAGTTGAGCGTAGGGCTGCACGATTTCGGCCAAAAATAAATTCCTGTTTTTTTTTTCCCTCTAAAAAACTAGATTTTTGGGTAAAACTATAAAAGACAACAGAAGTCTTTTCTTCTGTACACATGCTACTATATCTTTTGCGAGATGATATGTTATCACATGTGTGATCTTCCTCTACCTGGCCTCCACACCACGTGAGAACGAAGCCGTTAACGTTACTTGCTCATGGGCTGGTGGTGGTGTTTAACCTGGCATGTCGGTTTTTTTGTGCAGTCAGCATTGCAACGCACTGCTCCCACTCTGGCGTCTGATGATGTTTGAGGTGCTGAAATAAGTCGGTTGTGCTGCCGTCTTTGACAGATACCGCCTTCGGGCAGAGTTTGCAGTGACGAATGGTTTGGTCTTCATCAGAAACTTTGAAGCTGCACCAATTCCACACAGCTGATTTGCTCTTGCTATTTTTAGCCACGAGCTTCTCACTCTCCTGTCATGTCATTTCTGTGCTGGTGTGTGGAGACCAAAGACTGTGACAACCAGTCTTACTGTTAGGAGGAGGAGCCTACAGTGGCCTGGAGGCACCGCCTGGAGATAAAATTAAATTTGACAAACATCCTTTTTTTTTTTTAAAACATCATCCTAATTAAATAATCCGATTTCAATTTAAAATGGATTCATTGCACAGCACTAGTTAACAGATGTCCTATAAACAATAATGACTAATGATCTTGTCCATTTATTCATTTGTCCTTGTAGTTGTTCTAGTGTTTATCCTGCAGTCACATGGATGGTAGTGGTTTATATTTTCATAGTTTATCCACTGTTAGTACTTGCATTTGGAGTAGTAGTGTTAACTGTTATGGGTATTTTGTACTTGTTATTGGTACTTCTACTAGGAATAGCAAATCTCGTTTTTAACAGCTGTAGTTCAGTTTGCTGCGCATCCATGTTAGAATTAAATTTGTGTGTGGTTTTTGTTAGAAAAAACTGAACATGGCAGATATGACATTACTTCAATATTGGACCGAGGTACAAACCGCCGTAGTGGTGGTTCCCTGTGACAACAGGATGGCAGACAGTTGAAAACAGTTTAGAAATAATAGTAAAATCACATTTCAAATTATGTCACTAACTCTGTCACTGATTTTCTTTCATCTTTTTCCTTTTCGGGGTTGCCACAGTGAATCATCTTCACATGTTAATTTGGTAGAGGTTTTAACGTCGGATGCCCTTCCTGACACAACTGGGCTTGGAACCGCCCCCTTGTGGCTATTGGGGTGTATAGCGTAAAGAACCTTTCCCAAGGGATCACCTGGGTCTTGAACCGGCTACCTACCGCACCAAAATCAGTGGCGTTAACCACTGAGCTACACAGTCGCCAATGACCGTGATGATGTCAAATACAGTTATTTAGAATACTTGTTATATGACGAGGCCTAGCAGACTAAACTTTCAGCATGATATCAGTTAACAACTAAAAATTACATGAAAACAGGCATCATGTTATCACAGCCTTTAAACTATAGAGACAACAACACAAGATGCTGTACAAACCGACTCTGTGGCACAGCAGTTAATGTGTATGAGCCAGTAAATAAATAAAATAAGGCATAAAGACACCAGCAAGCAGTGCTGCTGTTCTGAAAGACGAAAATTGAAACACCACACAGCCCCTGGAGCCAAATCTACTGAAGACATTTCTCTGTTCCCTTTCTGCTTTGCACTGCTGATATGCATAAGTGACCTTCTCTGTGGAAACTTCTGCCAAAACCCAAAGGGCAAGACTAGATTATAATGAATTGTATTGGTTTAATTTAGCATTAAACAGCTCCTACGTGGGTGACGTCATCTGTAGCTTAGAACAGACAGATTTTTTAACCATATATACAAACTTCGAACCCTCTGTGTTTTTATCGTTCCTTTACCTTCTTGATGACGGGGACCTTGTTGTAGTAGCGAATGGAGTCTTTACCCAGGAAGTCGAATTCCACCACACACTCGCTGCCATCCAGTTGCTCATGTAGGGTGATGTGTTCAACACGCAGGGAGCAGCAACCCACCGTGTCTGCCGTTTCCCCCTCCTCCTTTTCATTTCCAGCTCTTAGTGCCAGCTGTTTTGGGTCACAAGATAAAAAAAATAAGAAAAAAAAAAAAAAAAAGAACCAGTGGCCCTGTAGCTCACCCAACTGTTCTATCAAACATCGATAAAGTAAATGTATGAGGTTGTCAGGTTCTGTCTGTTCATCCTGTGGTCTTGATGGAGATTAATGTCCCGACAGAAGTGGGCGGCACTTCCACTGGAGAACTCAACTAACTAAAAGAAAGTCCACATATGACTTCCACCAGTGCTCAGTAGTAACTATATTGATATCTGTAACCATTTCCATATTATGCACCATCAAAATATGGACGATTGTAAGTAAAGGCAAATTTTTTATATTTCAGAAAATAGTCAAAAATGCAAATAACATTTCTCAAAACTGAATAAAAGACGTAGACATTGTTTCAAGGAAGCTACATAAAAAAATAATAATCTGACCAATAGTTTCAGAGAAGATTGTTGAAATTTAGACATTGGTGAAGTTGAGTTTAACCATTCAAGGTCAAAGGTCATGAACCCAAATGAAAGTCCATATATGACTTCCTATCTGTGCTTAAAGGGATAGTTGTGTATTTTTGACATGAATCTGTATTTCATCCCCTCATCAGTGTAGTACATCCACACCGACTTACCCCTGACAGTGTCTTGTGAGCCCAGTTCTGGTCCGGTTTTGGTCCAAATGAAAGTAGTTCCGGCAAGTTTGCGGGGGGTCATTAAAATAAAATGTTTTTCTTCTAAAAACAGCATGTGTTCAAAAGAGTGATTTATTTACATCACAAATCAATGTCCATGAAAAAGTCACACATCGCAATCACTTGGCCCTACTTTCTCTTCGTATCCCTCCACGCTGCCGCAAGATGACACTAGTCTACCCGTTTCACTGCTGAAAAAAGTTGTTGACTAGTGCGCAGCAGTCAGTAGCATGACAGCGCACTGATAGGAAATGAGAGAGAGTAGGACCAAGTGATACGAGGTGTGACTTTTTAGTGACCCATGTAAAACTTGGCGGACTACTTTCATTTCAACCAAAACTGGGCTCACGGGACACTGTCGGGGGTAAGTCAGTGTGGATGTACTACACTGATGAGGGGATGAAATACAGATTCATGTCAAAAATACACAACTACCCCTTTAATCATAACTATATTGATATTGGAAACCATTTCCATCAAAATATGGTCCATTAGAAGCAAAAGCAAATTAGGAATATTTCAAAACTTTGTCAAAAATCCAAGAAGAAAACTCTCTCAAAACTGGTGACAATTATGGTGTCATTGTCTCATCGATAATGCATATAAAATTTGAAACAAATCTGACAAGTAGTTTCATCAGAGAAGATTGAAGAAATTTCTAAGGAAGACAGATACAGCGCCTTTAGAAAAACTCATGGTCGGTGAGCTAAAAAGGCTTAAAAAAAAAAAAAAAAAAATACACAAAACCCCACCGTCATCTATTCACAGAAAACACATTGCATTCAGATGAAGACTAAATACATCACATTACAACCAAGCCAGAATTGAAATAATCTTTGAAATGAGACAAAAGCAATCACAGACGCAATCTATCATCTCACTTAGTGCAGACCGGCATAATTGTCTTGGGGTCACAGGGAGAAAATGGAACATATTACCCACACCTCTTGCAAATAAGAGAGAAAACAAGAGTGGCAATCAAGGCACATTACATTGATTTTCAATATGTTCACATCCACCTGAGCACTGAGAAGAATGTGTGAGAACGACAGCCTTTTATTTCATGCACTAGTGTGTATAGTAAGAATGTAACGGTGCAGAAAGACTACAGTTCCATACGTTTTCAGTACAGTGAAGGGGACTAGTTTGTGTGTGTGTGTGATGTTCTCTGTAACTACCAAAAATTAAACTTAACATTCCCAGGGTTACTACACATTAGAAATTTCTAAATTCCATACATTTTCCAGACCCTTGGTGTTGGGGAAAAAAAAAAAAAAAATTCCAACTATGAAAAATAACTGTCTCTTTGTGCCGGTTTCTGTGAAAGTCCTTCCTTCAGTTCGTTTCCTGTACTGATGCATTATGGACCTTGTAGTTCTAGAACACCATGTTACCACCCAGATTTCCTCAGACAGAACTACAGGCGAAACCAGTAATGTATATTAATATATAATGACTCAGTCACTGGGTGAAAAAAAATTAATCCCACTACCGGCGTATTTTCATGGTAGCACCAATAAATGAATGATCATATCAATTTAAGACGTGGCTGAATGTCATTTATGACCTTAAATGGAAAATCTGAATGTTTTTATGAGTTTTTATGGCCTAAAATTCGTATTATAAAATTTAAGACTTTATGACTCCACGGAAACCCTGTTGAGAAACGGTCCAGAATCGCACCTTGTCTATGAAGTAGAGGGCCACAGCTCTCTGGCGTGTGTTCATCTGTTTAGACTTAAGATCCTGGATGTACTGGTGACGGATGTTGTCCACGCAGGACTTCAGTTTCCGAGCAACTTCATATTTCTCCCAGTCTTTCTCTCCCTGTAATCATAGGATGAAAAGATGTCCAAAATAACAAAAACATCATGAAGCAGACGCGGCAGACAAAGCAAACGATAAAACAAGACACTGCAAATGATGAGTGAAGACAGGAAGATGTAGAGATATGGATGTAAACAAAACAAAAAAACAAGTAACAAAATGGCAATCTGAAAAATCTGATATTATTCAACAGCAGTTGTGACATAAATACCAGACCGCTCTATACCCATCTGCCCATCTACCTATCCAATGTCCATCTGTCCGTCTGTCTGTCTATCCATCCACCTACCAAATGTCTATCTATCCATCATCCATCTGTCCACCTGTCCTCTCATATTCTAATGTGGTTTGCTGTTTATTGCAACCAAAACATAACATAATCCACCATCAGTGAACACACACACTAATAGTGGAATAACTTAACCTTTACAGAGGAGAGATAAAAGAAGAGGAGGAAAACTGACTCATAGGAATCATTTCTATGCTGAATGGCTTTGACGACAACCATTATACATTCAGTTGTTTGGAAATGGGCATATTGGAATATATAATTATAAACTTCACCACAGTTGTAGCTAGGGGTGGGTATTGCCAACAACCTCACAATACGATACATGTGCATTCTGGT
>JAPSES010074154.1:0-10632 GCA_029822895.1 Maxillicosta whitleyi
TTTGGACCCCTGTGACCTTGAAATTAGGTCAAGGTCAACCATCTTCCTTTCCGCCCTCTGCATGGACCCAAAGTACTAGCCTTAGAGAAATCTTCCGGACAAAGTTCAAGGCGAACTTCGGAAACGACACAAACACATATAGCTCTGCACTTATGTGGGAGCTAAAAATAAAATAAAAATTACATTTTCTCAACTTAAGCCTTTTATGTTTTGTCTGTTCTAATGTGAATAACGATATTAGAACATTTGAAAATCACTGTATCCTGTTTTTGCTTACATGTCATAAGGTGTGCATGTTTTTAGAATTAGGGTTGTAAAAGCTGAATGAAACTAAGAAATCTTCTCCCTTCCACCACATTTTCCACCATTTCAGATTTGACTGGCTCCAGTGATGTTGTCAGTATTAGGTCCTCAGAGTTAAAACTCTAAGAATGGGTTCTGTCCGATTTCTCTTACCTACAGTTTAGTGCAATCATCAGCTAAACTTTCATAATTGTGACAGCCCTTGATGGGACCAGTTAGGTAAAGGATGAGGGGATTCCACATAATGATTCACTTAGTTATTATGGATTATATTTCACAGTAATTCCTAGAGTGGGCACCCACACATGAACATTGTCTTTTCCGTTCCAGTGCAACAGCCTGAGCTATCTGTCATTATTCATCGCTGCTAGTTTCCAAATCCGGTGAAAATCCAACATATAAAACTCATTTGTGGCCAGAAGAATTAAATATCCTTCTCGAATCTAACTTCGAGGATTTGAAAAAAAAAACAAAACAATTATCATTTCTTCCAAAAGCTCTGGAAGCAGCAGATGAATAAAAACTGCCGCACAAGGCCATTCATGCCAGAGCTGACAGGAAACACCAGCCTCAGCCCATTAGCATCTGAATAAATAATAGCATGCTAAATCAATAGGTTATTATGAACTAACATTTTGAATGGAAGTCACAAATACAGCACGACTGCACTGAGAGAAACCACAAACACACTTATTTTAAGAGCAGAGTGACACCAGTTTGAACAATTTTTAGACTGATTGGGAACCTCCTGCTCTTAATAAGTTAGCTCCATGTTAGAACCTTTTTTTTTTATTATTATTTAATCACACACTTGAACCCATTCCCTCTGATCACGCCCTCAGTTCAAAGTCTAAGAAGCAGAAACAGCGGTGATGGGGAAATGGAGAAAAAATAAATAAAATCAGCTCATTCCCTTTCAAAAATTAGTGGGTTGGGTGACATGCAAGCTGGCTTCGCAAACACTGCACCGTTTTTATAAACTTACCACATCGACCCCTTCCTGAAACTCAAACAGAATGCCTGTCACAAGGGCTACAAGGTCAAGCGTCCTGGACCAAAACACAGACTGTGGGGATGTTCGGGTGAAACCTGCCCACCCTGGGACCATGTCTTACCGTGTGGATTCCCCACAAGGAGCTCTGGAGCCAAATAGTCCGGAGTCCCTAAAATCTGCACCCCCTCGACAGGCAGCGCACCCCTCCGTACACTCTTCGGGGTCCTGAAGGGGGTTTGGGAGGTTGACATGGGCTGAGGAGTCTGAGGCGTTCAAGAAACAAAAAGGAACGTGACAAACTGTTACTGAGGAGAAACAGTTTAACAGAATAACACACACAGGACATGTTTGCAGGAGATGGTTCAAGGAGGAAGTTCTCAGATATTTAACTGAAGTTGGAATACCACAGAGTAAAAATACTGCAGTCCAACGTTCAGCTCCATTTTCCTCCTCTGTGTTTTCAGATTCAGATCACTTTATTTATTCCAAAAGGGCGTTTCAGTTTGCAGACAGAGGTGGTATTCCCAGCACCCAAAAGTAAAAGTCCTGACATGTATTTGTTCCGACCGCTCATTTGGACGAGCACAACTCCTCATTAGGGGTGTGTATTGGCAATACTAGGATCATGATATGATATAGCACGATACTGTTAAAAAGGCAATTTTTTATTTGTTGTTTTACAGTCATTAGAGTTTTATATCCTGCTCAAATGTTCATATTCTATTAGTTAATAACTAACATCAAACAACAAATGTACTAACATCTACCTCTGACAGTAAAAAGTGTTTTTAGGACGCTTCAAATAACCATTAATTAATAAAACTGCATTAAATAATACTAAATAAAATATAAACAATAAAGAAAAACAAAAATGAACCGCCGCCATATCTGCATTTGAATAAATACCTAAAAATATCGATATAGGACTTTTTAACATCGATACAGTATCGTGAAATGAAATATCGTGATATATTGCAGAACCGATATTTCCTTACACCCCTACTCCTCATCCAGGTAGATGATGGGATAATCAGTGGAATCACCTGTGTTCAGTGAACAGGTAGAACTAATACATGTCAGGACTTTTACTCTATGGAGCTGGGATTACAGGACCTTAGACACTACACACCTACAATAAACACAGATCTGTTAATGAACAGGACAACTGAAGGGTCCAGCCAGAAAGTGCAACAGTCGCAATAAATAGATAAAGGTTATTATATTATAAGTTTATAGCCTTTTAGCGTAAAAAAAAAAAGTCAAATTACATGAAAATGTGTACGTTTACAAACTATTCTCTCACAAAAGAATATGAATAACCAGAAATCTTAAGACAAGTGCGATTTTAACAATATTATACCTTTTGTTAAATGTTTTGTGCTTTCATAGATCTAGTGTGATATAAAAAGTTGTGATACACTTGTACAAATGATAAGGATTATAATAAACATTTCGACTTATAAACCTACTGATTATAATTCAAAATATCCCAGGTTTGGTCACTTTGATCATTAAACTACTTATAGTAAAAGTGCATGTAACTGTTATTATTATTTAATTATTATAATTATGTTTTCATTATATTATAGAATTAGAATTCTTGATACATTCTAGGTAACAGTCAGGATCTTCAACCACTGTATGTGTATACTGATTAAGTTGTAAACAATGACTGAGGTAATATTTGATCAGATTTAGGTGTGGTGTGTCGTATCTACAACCTAGAAATTAATCAACCCTAATCCAAAAGACATTAAATAAATACAAACTATTACAAACATAGGGTCACTGAGTTGAAACCAGGGTTCCTACAAGTTAAATTTAAGCCTTTTTAAGTCTATTTATAACAGAATTTAATGCACATTTCACAGCCATAATGAGAAAAATGTGTGACTCCTAGAATTTAGGAAAATGTATTTTATTTTATTTATTTATTAAATTAAATCCTCAAATCCACCCATCTGATAAAACTAATGTGAACACGACTGATGATGGATGAGTGGATCCTGGTCTACCTACCTGACACTGAGAGCTGCTGGACTTGGGTCTTTTCTGAACCGGTGTTATGGTGCCAGACAGATATGAGGCATTAGTGGACATCTCCATGGGCTCTAAAGACCCGGTGCTCATCCTGGACAACCCCGACATGTTGGAACGGTTTATGGAGCTGCAGTAGCTTCGGAAAGCTACCACGTTCCTGGGTTTGAGGAATGAAGGGGATTGGCCGACACCACAGGACGGGTCTGGAGGACGGGTGAGCAGGGAGCGCGGGGCCTCTCCTCTGCGGCTGAAATGACCGAGTTTGGGCGTTTTATCTGCGACGACACTGGGAGCTCTCTGCGGTGCATCAGTCGGGGAGGATCTTTTGTTTTCGTCGTCAAATGAAGCTGAAGTTACGTTTATGGAACAGCAGCTGGGCTTCAGGGAGGCGTGGCTGACGGATGTGAGGGACATGTCGTGGATGGAGTCGTCCGAGTCCAGACTCAGGCTCCTGCAGATGTCACCGGTCCTACTGAGCGGAGACGTGAAACTCAAATGAGACAAGTCTTTGGCTCTGTCTTCAAACACATCCTCCGCCGGATCTTCCAGTTCAGAAAACAGAGTCTTGGCCACAGCAATGGGACTGGAGCGCTTCGGGATCCGGTCTTGATCTAAACCGATCCCCTCGGTGCAAGCCATGAAGTCAGCGATGTGGATGGTAGAAAAGTTTCCCGTCAGGCCGGTGTGAAACGCTGCAGTCTCATGTGGAATCTCGAAGCATCTCTTATAATCTGTATTATTCTTCTTGGCTTGACCCTCTAGCAGCTCTGGGCTTCTTTCTAAATCTGAAAAAGTTCTTTTGACAGCTGAAGTCATGGAGGTTTTGCCGTCACCTGTTTCTGACAGACTGTGATCACCCTGCGTCGTCTCCATCTTTTCTACTGTGCTTTTTGGCAGATCGGTTCTGGTTCTGGCCCCGCCGGTGTCTGCTTTGGTTTGTGCACCGTCCTGATCTGGAAGTTTGGACTCTGAATGCCTTCTCCTCTGTTCATTATGATGTTCATTTTCTTTCTGAAGACATAAAAAAATAAAAATAGGGAAAGAATGTGAGAAAGAATTTTTTCATAGATATCATATGGAAATCCATTCTACTACATATTGTGAATTTCTCCACTGTGAGATAAATAAAGTATCTTATCTTATATCTATATGTGTGTATATATATTTGTTTTTAAACAATATCTTTATTGAACTTTATATTACACAATCATTAACAATATCCTCAACATAAAGTCAACAATAAGCAACATATTCTAAGTGAATGAATGAAAGCAAAAACAATCATGATAAAAACAAGGAATTAATTAAATAAATAAAAATGAAATAAGCATAAATAAACAGCATACAGCTCCATAAATCAACAACATTGTCAAAATTAACTGCTCTCACAACATCTGAGAAACTCAATTAAAGGTGACCGTATTTTCACTAAAGGTCCCCCCCCCACACACACACACACCCTCCCACCACCACCTTCCTTGTACAATGCAAGATGCCATCCCCGTCACCCATATATTATCCTCCATTCTACAATATTAATGACCAATTATCTAAATTAAATAAAGATTTCAACCTATAAACCTAATTCAAAATATTCCAATTTTGGTCATTTAGGTCCTTAAAGTACTAAAAGTAAAACTACATGTAACTGCTTAACTATTTGAGAATATTCTAACATTTAGAATATTATAGAAATAGAATTATTGATGCATTTGTGGTAATAGTCAGGATGCAAAATGGGTCCTGGAGCCATTTAGGGAGCAAAATACTTAAAAATAATATGGTATGTCAATTCATATTCCTGATTAAGATGAAGAGCTTCTAAATGTTGACCTAAAAGACCACAACCATAAAAGATGAAAATGACCAAAAAGACAAAAAATTATATAAAAGATGGAACAAAATTAAAGCAACATATAAAAAAAAGACAAATATTAGATTAGTATGCATTAGGTGATATGATGGTGATATGACAGATGCAGAAGTGTGTTTAGAGCAGGATGGACTTCAGACCAGTGGTTCTTAAGTCTGGTCCTTGAGTACCCCTATCCTGCATGTTTTAGATAATTCCCTGTTCAATCTCACCTGGAAGCCATTCCATCATTATCAGACTTTGGCAGAGCTTTGTGATGAGCGGATCATTACTTGAACCAGGTGTGATAGAAGAGGTAAATATCTAAAACATGCAGGACAGGGGTACTCGAGGACTGGACTGGAGAACCACTGCTTTAGGCCAAGTTGCATTTAACAAATTTGAAACAGTTCAGAGAACATTGTTTATGTAATATGTCTAAAGGTTATAAAGTAATAGTGCGGTTGTCCGGGCACTGACCTCTTCACACTCCCACAGTGGACTGATGCCACCGTCAGTGTCTGTCGTGCTACCTGCACTCATCGTCTCAAATCTCCTCCTGGTCTTCAGCAGTGAGGGGGTCAGGTTTTTAGCCAAGTTATGTGGATTGAACACACTATTAGGTCCTGTCGGGGAAAACCAAAACATCAGCCCTCCACTATGGGGTAAGAAAGTGTCCAAATATTTGTATAAGATAGTAATGCATGCATATTAGCCCATAGTTGTGCAAAAATAAATATATGTAAAGTCTTAAATCAGTTCAATTGTGCATAAAATGTATTGTGTGTATTTTATCCATCCAGTCTGTGGAATAAATGTATCATCAGCTCGATAAGTAATGTCTGTGAAGTGAGTCTTGTTGGTGAATTCATATTCGTGATGGAGAAAGCGTAAAGTTGCATGTCGTGTTTGTAATTCTTGTTGTCAAAACATATTCATTCATATTCTGACAAATAAAATACACATAATACACTTTACATATGATTGAACTCTTCAACAGTTTACAAATATTTATTTGTGCACCACTATAGACTAATATATGCACACATTTCTATCGTATGCACATACTCCACACATAACAAGCCATTCCTCAAGGACTTTGAATAGAAGAAAAACCGGAAACCAAAATAAACTTGTTGAGTTTCCACAGTACTTACCCCTTTTCCATGGGAAGCCTGCAGGAGAGTAGGGTTGATCTTTTTTCTTTATCAAAGGTGAATCAAGAGAGCTATTCTTCTGTTTTATTTTGCCACAGGTCATGGGACTGGACACAGCAGATGCACTGCAGTGACGCTTACCTTCTGCTGCAGGGGTGTTCTGTGTTTAAGAAAATAAACAAAGTTATTATAAAAACTATAAAAACTGGATGTGTAGTATGTGAAAATAAGATGAGGTCACTCACAAATCCAAGCGAGCTGATTAAGGAAAGGATCTGACCAGGGGTTCGAAAGTAGTCTTTTTTTGGTTTTGCCAAGGATGGGGTAGTAAGGATATCAATGAGATTGAGCTCTGATGGGGAGGAAAGGCAGAAAATACAGATGTAAAGATTACTAATAGAAAATCAGTTTGTTTATGCAAGTAGGTGATGGATATTACCTCTGTCAAGCTTGACTTTGGAAAGGCCAAAGTCTGTTAATTTGATGTGGCCTTTGTTTGATATGAGCATGTTGTCGGGCTTCAAGTCCCTACAAAGTCACATTACACATCAATACAAACCACAAGCTTATACATGTTTAACAACACCTAAAGAAGTTTAATTTAATATCACATTACCTGTGGATTATGCCGTGCCGGTGAAGGTAGTCCAAAGCTAATGCGACCTCTGAGATGTATTTTACAGCCATATCCATATCGAAATATCCATAAATGTGAAGCAGAGATTTGACGTCCCCTCCAATGAGGTATTCCATGACCTGTGGGTTCAGACGCACAGTAATGACGGCTTACAATCTACTACTCTTATATAGTTAATGATACATTACATACTGATGTTACCAGGTAGATCTTTGTGGTAGTTTGAAGGGAATAAAACAGGTGAACCACGAAGGGGCTTTTGCTCAAAGCCAGGGCGTCTCTCTCTGCCTTCATTTGCCCCGTCATGTTTTTATCAACCATGTCAGCTTTTCTCATCACCTGGAGGTAAATTGAACGCTGTGTTATTGTATTTTTTAAACAACTTTATGTTCTCAGTAGGCAGTTAAAGTCTAAATGGATATGCTAACATACCTTTATGGCATACAACCGGGAATTGCACTTCTTGCGAGCAAGGTACACCTTCCCAAAAGCACCACGGCTGATAGGCTTCAAAACAACGAAATCCTCGATGGACGGTGGCTTTGGAATATCCGCTGATTTGCATCGTGGATTGGATTCATTCTTTTCATCTACCTCCATATTATTAATTATTTAAACAAAGATGTATTCTGTGTCTGGAACAAACAGCTAGCTCAAACGAAACACTTGCATGATCCAACAACAATCTCTGGTTTGTTTTGAAATTCGAATTGCAGCTTTTTTTCCGCGGGGTCCTTTGCCGTTGGTTTAGGTGACCCAATAACTGCCTGTTTATAAAATGTAAAATTCCACTAGAGGGTGTTTTACTCCTACACTCTATATTATATTTAGCAGACAAAATCTGTCTTGGATGACGTGAGTAAAATTACTCTGTCAACGATACAAGATTTTTTTTTATATTAAATGTTTGTATTTTGATTAGGCATAACGTACGGACATAGAAAATAAAACAAAAGATAAGTAACATATTTTTGTATTTTATTTATTAAACTTAACACGGCCTTAACACGATTTCATTGTCTATTTTATTTTAATATTAGTTATTTTTTATTTCAGTCTTTAAAACTGAGCTATGAGATGACGCAAGTCGTACCCGGTAGTATTACACGTAAATTTGTAGTCCATATGACCTTAGAAGCCGGAGCATCCATTTGCCGTCATTAGATAACCTGCTAGAAGTTGTCAAACAGGGTAAACAAAGGGACACCTCTACGGAGTGGACTCATTCCTGTTGGGTTGAATAGAGGGGTCTGTCCTCCTTCCTTCCACCCTTAGAGTCGCAACTAAAAGCCGGCGAACATGTCGTTTCAGCCACAGCAGGTACGTGGATAGGACAACATCCCTTTGACTGGCTAGCTGCTCACCGGGAAAACTTATTTTATTCCGTTTTTGACACTGTTTATTGAAAACTCGTATAAATGTGTGTTTATTAAACACCATGGTCTGTGAAAGTTATATTCTGTGATCATAAACCTGATCACACAATGTCTGGATAATGAAAATAAGACAGCGGCTAATGTTAGCATTGATAAGTTAACGGGTGATAGCTCCGTAATCAGCCCATGCTGACGTCAGGTTGTCATAGTAAGCTCTTTGGAAATAGGGCCCCGGTTGAAACAGGAACAAAAAACTACTTGTGGTTTTAGTCATAAATATGTCATATGAATTGTTTGTATAGACTTAGCTCTAGTGGTGTGACGTGTTAGAGAGTTAACCTAATCTTCATACAGTTAGGTTACATAACTCCCATAGATCTGCGTCTCCCTATTGCTCCTTCTGTTGGAGAACAGCATAGCGTCAACACAGGCTGTTATCCAAGTACACTGTCTGAAAGGTCAGACACTATTTAACAAAGCCGAAGAAGAGGTCAAAACAACACCTTTCATGTCTGTTTTATACATACAATAAGCAACTGATACTGTAGAGCTACAGGATGTGGCCAAATCTATCAAAACCATTATATAATATGAATTTTTTGGTTAGTGTTATCATTATGAAATGTCAAATCATTTTTGCCGCCTCAACTTTTACATTTAGGGAAATTTTAAGTCAAAGAAACCAGTGAATTATTTGTGGTTTTACACTTTTCACATGACAATCACTAGTAGAGCAGCAGGATATTTAAATGTAGAACACGTAAAAGTATTTCAATGATAACATCCTATTTTGAGATTTCTACATATGGGAGGCTTAGTTGCTGAGTTGACTTTTTGTGACTACATGACAAATTTTTCATGTCTGGCCAATATTTGGGAAATATCAGTGCTTATTCATTCGATATGGAATATTATGTCTCTAAATTTGTAGAGAAATGTTTCTTTCTTCTTTTCAGGTACTCTGCGAAACCATTAATGTTCATGTGTTATAATAAAATTAAGTTCCAGTGTTTTTAGACAAAATAAACTTGTAGTAAAAGACATAAAATTAATGTGTATTGTCATAATGGTAATCATTGTGATATTTATCATAATCATTTTATTGCGCAGTCCTACAGAATATCATAACTTATTCTTAAAAACAACCTGTTGTGTGTTTCAGATGGTAGCTCCTCTTACCCAGCTCATCAATGCCCTCCACTCCCTGAAGAGTTCAGCCACAGCCTCAGTGCAGAGCTTACACAAAGACTTCACTCCAGAGCCGAGTTCATATCTAAAAGAGGTGAGAACATAGCCTGGATGGAGCCTGATCTGTTTGGATGTTTCATTAATATTGCAGTTTAGTGGTGCTACTTAATGTTCATGTTAAACTGACACTTGGATTTACATTATATGTTCCAAACATATTAATTACTGTCAGTAAACAATACATAATCTCTTTAATTAAGTCTTATTTGTACAGCTAAACTGATGAAGTGCTGTCTGAAGAGTAACTGAGCTTAAAAATGTTCATATTAATTCTATTGTTGTTTTTTTCATGATTCTTTGTAGTTTATTTTTACCACATTACACTTTAATTTTGTTGTACATGTTACATTGACATAAAGAATATTCTATGCTATTCTATTTTACTCATTCTCATACAAAACTGAAATTGTGCTAATTGTTGGTTCTTGATTTATAGCCTTGTGTTAGTTTGCGTGAGCTTGGTCTGTCAGACATCAGGGAGAGTCAGCTAGAGGAGCTGGTCAGCAGATTACTACCGACACTCGGACCAGAAGAACCTCCTACCGGTCCCTCAGCATGGAGGACGAGTCATGTTTCAGCAGACAACTTCTTTCATAACAAGCATGGTGAGCAAGTGAACTTACTGCGAACCCACCTTTTATTGTTTTACCTTTTAGAATAGATTAGATTCTTATTGTCACTGTTACTGGAACAATGAAAATCAGTTTAGCAGCTGTTTCTTATTTAGCAGCAAAAAGACTGTAAAAGTGTGATACAAAATTATGCTGATAATATATTGAAAAGTATTGAGAATATGCAAAAAATGTGAAGAAATACTGAAATATACTAAAAGCTAATTGTATATTAGAAATTAAAGAAATGTATACAGGCAGTATGGGATATGTGCAAGGTAAGATGAAAAGACAAGGTGCATGGGTTGTGATTATTACACTGAAATAGGCATTACTGCATTGTCTATTAGACTGGAGGTGGTGGTTATTCAGTGTGTGTGTGTGTGTGTGTGTGTGTGTGTGTGTGTGTGGGGG
>JAPSES010074155.1:0-10631 GCA_029822895.1 Maxillicosta whitleyi
ATACTTATTTCCCATTAACCCAATTTAGGTTATTGTGTATGTTTTTGCTATTTCTATCAGTCATGTAGAAGTTATATACATGATGTAAAGTGCTGATAAAAATATTAAAAAGATAATTACAAGAAACTTCTTCTGATAGCATGAATTGTAGATTTAGTGCTGCAGGAAATGAACTAATAAAATCAGAAACATTTAAATAAGCAAGTGAGTAAATAGTTGTCTTGCATAGTGAGCAAAGAGGTTTCATTTAGTTAATTAATGCTGCATTCCAGGATGGTTTTTGAGCTCATAAGTCACAACTTTGTAACGTTCCAGGCAAGTCATGCCAAACTGCCTGAACGCAAGGAATGATGGTAGCTAGATGTAACCAAACCAGCATGGTGGACCTTACATTATGATCATTTATAATCACCAAAGGTACTAGTTCCTTGCTTATTTGAGGGAAACAGGAATAAAAAATGTCATATAAGACAAGAGAAGTTGTTAAACCTTTTCTGTTACGTTATTTGGTATTAATTTATTCTCACACTCAATGGACAAAAAACTAGCTAACACTAGAGCAGCTGGTGATTATGCAGAACATTTGCAGATAAGTGTCAGAGCAATACCTTGTTTTAATAAACAATTTGCATAAACACTGCAGTCATTGTTTCACAGGCTACGTGACGTCAGCTCGGAACTGGGAGTACATCGATCTGGTACTAGTTCACGGGTGGGAAGTCATGGGTTTGGTGGTCATTCCAGTGCATTTTCACCGGAAGTAGGTTGGAAAAACACAAGTTACAGGTTTCCTGGAACGCAGCATTAATATAAGTTAATGTTAATTTCCATTTGGATTCCACATAGAATTTATCCTCATTACCACTACTATGGTAATAGAATCAGGAAAAGTACAACACACATCATGTCTATATTTTCCTTAAGAGGTATCCTGTAATTAAGGCTTTTCCATGCATATGTGAGGTGGTGTCTGGTTGTAGAATGGTACGGGGCTAGAAATGAACTCAATTTGGGGTCAAGCAAAGTTCAAGACTGACATGTACAGAAGATGGTTCAGATAGAGTTCAGATATTTTGTCTATGTTAAATAGGTTTACTAAATCTAATTAGACATTACATATTTAACCATTAAGATCACTGTTTTTCCACCACTAACCTTTACAAACAAATAATTCAAAGTCATCCCTTACGACCCATGCTATGAAGCAACCAGAACAAAGGGACAAATACATAGACATTATTTTGGGATCATTTCACAGCAGTTATGCTCTAAATCACAACTAAATACAACAACACCTTTGCACAGTGGGTCAATACAAAAAGAATAGTGTCCCTATGGTGACACCCAGAAAAGTCCTGAACACAGCAAAACAAGAGGAAGATAAGTGCAGGTAGACACCAAGAGTTCTGCAGGTAAACACACCAACACATACTTCTAATACTTACCACTTCTTTTTTTTTTAAATTTTTTTTTTTTAGAAAAATCATACATATTATTTTTATCTACGTCAGTGTTTGATATACAAGTAATTGAACCATTGCACTGACCCATGAGGGGGAATTAACAGAACTGCTGTTAACTCTAAAGCCTCTCATTTATGTCCAGAACACAATTCTAAAAAAATACAGAAATAATTCAGCAATTAAAATAAGGGGTCTTTTAAAAGGTTTCCTTCCACTTCACAACACTTAATGTCCAATGTGAATACAAACTCACCCAAATGTGTACAGACAGTGGTGTAATACAGAAGATTGACCACGTCAGCGTAGATGTCAGGCAGGTGTTTAAGGGACATCAACCTCCTGAGCCTGGAGGAACAGGCTCGTTTATGAAGCTGGATCAGGATTTTCTCCTCAGATAGCGTTGTGGGGCGAAGTTCCACTTTGTGTTCCTGCAGAACCTGGTCGATGAGGCTGCCCTGGACCATTGGGAAAAGCAGCTCTTTTACCACCAGCATGGGGAGGAAAACCGCTCCTGTCCGCATGACATGTGGAAATGGACAGCGTTTCTGGACTGTGTACTCCCTCAATCTCTCCACAACTTCATTAAGAGCTGACTTTATCTCCTCATTGAGACACATCTCCCTGCCTTTAACCCCCAACAAACAAGTCACTTTCTGGAATTTGGTGGTGAGAGATGCTGGTTCAGGGAGTTCCAACTGTGACAACCAGGCTCTGAGAGACTGCTCTGATGAGGCCGACACAGATTTGGATATCAGCTTGGACAGGGAATGGTGTAGCTCAAGGAAGCGCTTCCGAACAGGCATTTTGACCTCTGTTTTTTGTGTGATTTCAGCAGAGGGTAGCACTGGTTGTGGCTTTGGTGGGATTTTAACAAAGTCATGAAGCTTAGGATCAGACAGAATGACTTGGTATGTGGAAAGTTTTATGCACTGGGGGGGAATGTTTTTAAAATTCAGTAAAGGTGGAGGTTGAGGTGGAGAAATGGGTTTGGGAGGATGGAGCACCTGTTCATTTTGTAAGCATTGATCACCCTGAGAAGATGTGTTCTGCTGTGTGGTCACCTCAACAGGTTTGACTTCATCTGATGTAGTATTTTCATTTGTCACTGAGGGTTTATTTTCAAGTTCATCAGGTTCCCATTTCTTAATCACCAACATGGGCCCACAGTCAGACGAACCACATTCATCTGGCTCCTTCTTGATTACTTTGACACAGTCCTGACTAACAGAGCTCTGAACAGGCTTGTCTGTGTCCACTGGATCTAATTTTTCCCCTTTGATATTTTCCGGTTCACAGATCTCTACAACAGGCTTCTCTGTTTTATTATCTGGACAATTTTCTTTGGACACAAGACAGACATCAGGCTGCTGTTCAACATTTTCAGGTTTTGTCTGTTTCTGTTGCGGCTTTGGTAGATCTCCACAGACCTCGGAGGACTGCTTCGTTCTCTGAGGTAATCTGTCTGACAATAACACTCCAGAGGTCTGCAGGTATGCCTTGTAAGGTGCCAAGCTGAATACATTGTTGATGACTGGCATAGGAGGAGAGTCACGTTTATACCCAACTTCATTCTCATCCTTCATCTTTTGTCGTTTCTTGCTTGGTTCCACATCACATAAATCCCCATCCTCCTCTTCTTTTATTATGATGGCAGCAGATGGATGAGAAACACTTCTCTTCAGGGTCCCTTTGGGAGAACCAGTGACTGAATTGGATAAGGTTTTTTTACTTGTTGCTGGGGAGCAGATGATCTGCTGACGATATGCATTATTTGCCACACCTTCGTGGACTGGACGTGAACAATGGTTTGGTAAATGGGGCAGCCACGCCACTGGTGACACAGGGGAAGTGGGAAGTCCCTTTGGCTGTTTAGTGCATGGTACATGGGTTAAACAAGAGTTGTCTAAAGTGATGTTAGTTGGTGGAAGGACAGGCCGATCTCTGTGAAATGCACAGAGCTGGGGAAAAAATCGGTTAATTTGTACATTGGGAGGTGCCTCTGATTTTCTTAGAGGTGCAGTAGGACTGGTCTGCCCTAAATGAAGGAACAGTGGGGAGGTGTGGGACTGCTCAGCATGTGGACTTTCGCCGGAATTTTCCTTATGTGACATGGCTGAAGAGACTATTGGGTGACCTATATGCTGGATAGATGGGGAAACATTTAAGTGGTTGGAGTGCATGGCAGGGGGCCTTTTAAGAGCAGCCCTAATGTGGCTTGTATTTAAATGAAGTCTAGGGACAGCATAACAGGGATAATCATATCCTTGCAATAAGGAATTATTTGGAAGTGTTTCCGTGCCAGTTAAGGGCAAAGAAATTTCACCATGAAGTGACTGAGCCAGTACATAGTGGTCCCGGGAATTTGGGATTACATGTTTAAGAATAACAGGGACATCTTCCCTGTGCTTAGAGCCAGTATCTTTACACTGTGTCCTGTTTTCTACCTCCACATTTGCTTGGGGGTAGTAAAACACTGGGTGCTGTGTTAGCTGCCCATATTTGGAAATGGGAGAGCGGTCCTGATAAATCTCTGAGGTCATATGCTCATATGTAGGATGGGAGGGGTACAGGCTGGGGTAAGTTCTGGGGGAAGTCTGCAAATGCTGGCTCTGCTCACTTAAAGAACCAAACAGTGTGCGAGTTGGGGTGCAGGGGTAACTGCTGTAGCGTGGGTCAACCACCCCAGGCAAAGTCCGTGCTCTCCCAGGACTGTACGTTTCCACTGCTATCCTCTTTAGAGGCTCTGTGCCAGGCTCTAACTGTAAACCTCTCTGTTGCACCAGTGTTTCTTGTGCTGTTCGCTGGATGGGATGTGTTTCAGTGTAGTGAGCTTCACTTTGCCTCCAGTCATGCTCATATACAGGGTTTGATATCCTAGGAGACCCGTGTTCCACACTGTAGCGTTGTCCTATCACACAACCCAGTTCATTGCAGCAAGGGTTATGACCATAAATTGGTTTAGGAATTGCTAAATAAACAGATTTTTCAGTTAAAGGAGATGCACTCTCGCCTCCACTTTTTTGTTTTCTAACAATCACTGATGTTGCAGCTGTAGGGCTGCTAACTTCAGGACTCTTAGTGTATAAAGTAAACCCTTGTTTCACTGGGATGTGATGCTGGGAAGAGGAATAAGAATGTCCTTCTTCTGACTTCTTGTCTTGCCTGTAAATAATGTGGTTCTGTCCATCCATACCAGAGTGGTGACTCATAGGACTTCTGCCATCCAAAAGGGATGGAGTAAATCCTGCTCCATCCTTTCCGCTGGGGTCATAAGAAAAATAGCCACCACTGTACTGTAATGTCTGTTTTCCCAGGAATGCAGACATATTTTGTGGCGTTGACAGTCCTGTGGCTGCTATAGTCCCATTAAATAACGGCATCTTTCTTTGTAACACTGTGTCAATGAGGGTCTCCACTGGACGGCTGCTCATCATGTCGTCACTTTGTAAAGATGATGTGATATTAAGGATCCAGACCTATGATTGCAAAAAAAACAACAGTATTATTTCCAATATTTAATTCAGATTGAACTTTTTAATAAGCTTACAAAACATTCAAACAGGATATCACATGGGAACAGAACAATAAAGACCATAGCACAAGTCATCATTAGATAACTAGTACCTTAAGGCCTTTAAAAAAAAAAAAAAAAAATTATACATCCTGTGGTTGATCACATGTATGTCATGTACAGCCTTAGTCAAAAGACACGTTGAATTCAGCAAAATTCACTGAGAGAAAAAAAAAGTGAGTGACATAAATGCTTAAAACGTTTAAAGCTCTTTCCTGGCAATTGTGTTGTAAATAAAACAATTTTTTCAGACCTTATGTATTTAAATGTAATTAAATAGGGCAAAATTATACATGATCTTCCTCTAAACCTCCATCATCTACATCTGAAAGATTTCTAATCTAAAAAAAAATGTTTCACATTATGAGCACGGAAAACAAATAAGACACTTTATATTTTGTGAATGTGGCATCAGTAAATTATGTGTGGAAAAACAAGTTACCTTTCAAACATAATAAGCGTGCATCCTCAACCTTTCAAATCTAGCTTTTCCAAAAGACACCTGAATGCAGCACGATTAAACATGTGGCGTGTTATTGTCGGTTTGATTTTTATTAAAAAAAAAAAAAAAAAAGAGGGAGAAAGGGAACTTTATCACGTGATTTACCCAAACCCAACCCTGCATCTACATGTACCGGCAGAGGCCGCGGTTCAGGTAGAAACAAGAGAAAGGGTTTTATTCTTATTTTTGTCACTACAGTCGATCTCCTGCTGAATGACAACTCGCCGTCGGAAGAGATTGATTCCCAAAACTAACAGATCATAGAGCAAAAGATCCCCGCTGTCCTTTGACAAGCAGCCAGAGTTGGAACATATCAGCCATGATATGTTGAAACAGCTGTAACAGATCCAACAAACACACTGGCCTCTACCTCAGTCTGACTGTATAAAATGTAAAATGTTAGTAATCTGTGGGTGAGATGAGGGTGGAATTAAAAAAAAAACCACACACCTCCTCTCTAGGGCTATAGTGATATCAGATCCAGGCTCTTCAGCTCAACTGCTCAGAGATGTTTATCACTTCATCCTGTTGACACCTTTGACAGAATGGCGATGAATTATCTGCACACTGCGAGGACAACTGCGGTTTATGTGCGTGGGGAAACTGAGCAGAGCCGCTTCCAACCGCTGCACGATGAGTGTGTGTGCGCGCGCGTGTATATATATGTATGTATATATATATATATGTGTGTGTGTGTGTGTGTGTGTGTGTAAGGATGATGAAGAATGTCTCAAACTGAAAAAATGAATGGGGAAATTTTGATTGTGTTTATTAGTTACACAATTAATACAAAATATTTAGCCATATTAAAAATGGAGATGTCAACAACAACAAATTTCTCCGTTTTTTTTTTTTTTTTTTGTTTGTTGTTTTGTTAATTACGTGTCTAGACATAAAAACGGAACTTGAAAATATGCCAAAAAAGTTTTTCGACAGTTTTTTTCTGCAAGATTGATAATGAAGATGTCCATTTGCTAAACAGATGTAACACAGAAACCAGAGCTTCCTGCATTAACAAAACACTCAGATTCATAGGGTGCAAAAATATGGAAATAAAACGCGCAAGAGCCCGACTGACACCGAGGCTTCAGAAGCGAAGCAAACACCAAAAACCACACTGCGGACATTAATCACCATGTCAATCACTTCAGACACATTCGTCTGCGTGGACTACATAGTGACACTTGATAATACTTTTACATTTGTCATGCTTTCTAAGAAAATATCCCCATGCGCGCGCTCCAAGTCACGCACGGTTTGCTGTTCGTTTCCTTTCCCCCAAACGCTAATAAAAAGATTTGAGGTATGAAGATGTGTTTTCTTACCTAACTCCTGCGGTGAAGATACATGACGAACAATCCATGAAACACAGATTCTGACTTGGAACAAAACTCCCCACTCCGCTTGTTTGTTGGTTCGCTTTGACCGGATGCGTCAAAATCCCACGACTACGGCGGAATGGAAATGAAGGCCGTGCCAAAAGGTTGGAGCGGCTCGACCCGGTCCACGCGGCTTTTAGAGAAGTTAACAAACTGAAGAAAAGACAAAAGGAAGGAGGATGGTCTTTGATCAATAGGCGGAGTCACACCCTGTGTCTATCCATGGCTGAGTTTCTACTCATGTGATGTTTTCCCGCTGGTGACTTTTTATTGGCTATATCCTCATGTCCGGTTCTCTGTTGGCTGACTGCTGCCACCTAAAAAGAACTTACCGTCACGTTTTCCTCATTCTTTAACAGATAACCCAAGTGCGATGTGGCTTTTCTCTACCGGATTTACACTCCCCTCTCTGTTACTCATACCAAGTTTCTGGATTCCCTTAGGGAGGTTATCAAATCCAAGTAATCTGATATTATTATTATGGGAGACATCATGCATCATGCACTCCATTCTTTCTCTAACTGTCACTATTTATTACAGTGTAGAACCCCAGACTAAAGTGATCTCAGTGCATTCTCACAGCTACTGTAGAGCCATGCACAGGGTCACTGTGTACCTGCAAAATGCAGCACAGAAAAACTGATGACATCTCCCTCAACAGTTTTATTTTGCTTTTTCTTTTTAATTCCTAGACACTCTGTAAAAGCTTACAACTGCAGTATCCTGATTGCCAGGTTATGTCTTATGCAAGTCTGAAGGAAGATTACTGCAGCAGAACATTTTTAATTTGTTTCTCTTTTTCATAGAATGTTCCTTTGTCTAGTAGAATGTTGTGTCACTATCTGTGTGTGTATTGTTCACAGCCCTGGCCTTGACACAGAACTGGTTTGAGCTAGTTTATATCTCATAGCTGCTAAAACACTAAGATCTTATGGTATATTTCTCAACCATAGTCTCGTGCCCATCTTCCTGAAAATCACTGAACCCTCTACTCTTTGTGTCACACATTCTCCTGAATGCTTTGCACTCTGCACGTCTATCTGACCTGATTTTTCAAGAATAAATGAGACAAAACACAATCCTTGCTCAAAGCCAAAGCCAAACTGAGTCAACTGAAGAGGAGAGGGGCTCCCAACGATCTGGAAAGGAACTTGTTTCTCTCTTTTTTATCTGGTAAAAATCTCACTGAGATAAAAGAAGCCCTTGCTTGCCAAAGAGCAGCATAAATGAGTAGCAGTATGTCAATAAAATAAAACAAACAAAGATAACCATATGACACCATGCACCATGACCAGGAAAATAAGAAGCAATTAAAGAGAATCAGCTACAGAGACTCCCTGAAAGACGTATATATATATATGTATATATATATATATATATATAGCATTTATTCTTGTTCCTCATGATAATATAAGGATTAGTTCAGTTAAGGATTTTTTTCCCAAGGAGTGATGATCTCACACACACACACACACACACACACACACTCATTTGTGAGTTGTGTTCTTAATTTTTATATAGGTAAGATTTGTCTATTTAATTGTCAATACGTGGAAAATGCCTCTGTAGCCATTTTAGACAATGCCAGTTTGTTAACCAATTCCTAATGTAGTTAATCGTTGACCAAAGTTAAAGTGAGGTCAACCATTACCTCAGTTCGATTATGTTTTACCTCATGTCTCACATTATTGTCTTCACTGAGAAAAAATGTTGATGCATGTACAACAGAATTACATTATAGTGTACCTGTGTAATGCAGTTTTTTTTTTTACCTTAAAAACAACAGACCCTCACAACCCAGTTTGCATTAAATCTCTTAACTAAAGTGAATTTGAGCAGAAATTAATGTTCCTGATGATTTTGACTGTTGTTTTACATAAGTTTGTGGTGGAAATTTGACCAAACAAAGGATACTAACAGAGAGATATTTGTTTTTGTATCTTTATTTCACTTCTGATTAATTAGAAAGTTTTATTAATGGATCACTTTTCAGATACAGGGAATCACAAAGTCCTTTACAGTGCAAGATACAATTAAAAATACAAATAAAATACCATTTTAAAATGCAATTAAAATACAATTAAAGTGTGATAAATACATTGAGGATTCTTTCCCAGTAAAGGCACATTTTTATAAAGGAATGGAGTCTTTGATGTAGTACAGTTTTTCAGTTGTTTTGGTACATTTCTCAGATTAGAACTGAAATTATCAAAACTATTTATTCAATCTTTCTTTTTTTCTTTTGTTTCATTATTCTGAAACTTCCTACATTATCAGTTGCTTATGCCATGTTGATCAAAATGTATTATAATGGTTCTTTGTTGAATAGTCTCACCCCTACAACATTTGGGCATTAGTTCATCGCATAAGTCTTTACATGTAAAATGATTGAAAAAATTGTCATAATATGTCACAGCCGATGCTGTCAGAGGCTGGATAAGACATCCTAAAAGATTCTGTCCACACTACATCACAAAGATAAGATAATTGTTGTGACGTGGATGAGAATTAAATATATATAACATAAAAACGCTGACTAATTTGCACTGTGTAAAAAAACTCAGACTAATTTGACTACAATATACATAAACATATATTTTCACTGATTCCTGTACACATCCACTCACTGTATATAAAAAAAACTCCAATTTGCACTCTGTACATGTTACAATATAAATCCTCTGAAAATCTCAGCCCAACTTTGTCCTTGACTCTATTTGAATGTTTGTCTATATTAGGTCTATGTTCAGGTGTGGCTGAGTTCATGTTGAAATTGTACTTCATGAGCAAAGAAAAACTGAAACCAAATTCCTTGGCCAGTAAAGTTGATTTTGATTCTGATTCGTGGTCGAACAGACAGGAACGTCAGAAGGTGTAGTAAGACTGCGCTGTAATTCCTACAACACTGTGTGTACAGTTTTCCATAAGGAGATTGTCCTATGTTCACATTTCCACTTTTGTTTTCTTCTTTGTAGTATACAATATTGTCTTTTTTTCTGTATCACAATGGCATGGTCTACCAACAAATTACAGTACAAACAGTAAAAGCATAAACATGAATCTTGTTCAGTCTCTTGCAATAAACCTCCCACATACACTAAGGTGTAACTTCCAATTTACAATAAGTGTCATCAAAACTTTAGTTATAGTTTACATCAGAACATCGCTCCAAAGTGCACTGTTATAGTGACAACATAACTAAGCCATTGGACTGTCTTCTCTGTACACAGTGACACAAGAACTTGTCATGCTGATGACACTGACATGATCATTGACATATATTTACTTTTGACAGGAACCAGGATTTTGAGCAGGAGACTGGCTTTTGCAGGTATCCATGGTGTTTTGCTCATGGTGTTTTGTTCAATTGCTTTGAGAAATCCACTTATTTAAATGTCCCAAAGTGACTGAGAAAAACTATAAAACATATGATGATACATACTCAACAGATGGTGCAGGCCCAAGGCAATCTGTGATGTTAATTGATGGCACACATTCAACACATGGTGTAGACCCAATATGAAGGCCAAGCCCCACATCTCAGTACAAACCAAGCATTGTTATTGTAAACATCAGTTCATTCATAATGTTTAAGGGTTTAAGACCCACACATGCAGATACACAAATCCCAGACCAAGATACCTAGACCCTAACTACCTTAACTACCTACCTGCTCTTATGTATATAGTATATAGTGTATAGAATGTAGATTGTCA
>JAPSES010074157.1:0-10629 GCA_029822895.1 Maxillicosta whitleyi
CACCCACTCACTGCAGGATGAGCAGGTTGTCTAATAACCAAAGGGTTGGCGGTTTGAATTCTGCCCTGTCTTAGTCAGTCCATTGTGTCTTTGAGCAAGACATATATATTATGTTTTTGTTTTTTTTTTTAAATTTATTTAGTATGCTCTGTGTCCTAGAAAGATCTGCATTAAAAAAAAAAGTTTAATAATGACGTGAATAATGGTTAATATTATTATTAATATGCTAATATTTAATATGTTAAACATGTACAGGCTGTATGTGCTTAAAAATACGAATAAACTCACCGTCAGTTTTTATCTTCCTGCTGACTTTGTGCTTCAGTTCAGTTTTTGTATTAACACTTATCACTGTGGTCGTAGCTGTAACCACTATAATAATATACACAACAGCACAGTCTAAGACAAAAACCTTACCAAGTTCCTGGTCTGTTTTTTATGATGTTTAATACTTTATTCAGTTATTTATTGCAAGAGATTATATTTAAAATTATCATTTGATACTTAATTGTAAATGTCATTTCAAAAATAATGTTGAGTGATTTTTAATAATTTGCTTTGTGTTTGTTTTGATGTTCGTCTTTGTATTAAGCTGTGCATTCTGACGTTTAGTTTCTTTAATGTAGTTTTTGGCCTCAAACTCTTTCATTAAATTAAAGTTGTGTTTCTTTTTGTGCTCATTTCTTATTCACCTAAACATGTCTACTGCAGGATGAGCAGGTCGTCTAATAACCAAAGGGTTGGCGGTTTGAATTCTGCCCTGTATTAGTCAGTCCATTGTGTCTTTGAGCGAGACATATTATGTTTTTTTTTTAATTTATTTATTTAGTATGCTCTGTGTCCTAGAAAGATCTGCATTTAAAAAAAAAGTTTAATAATGACGTGAATAATGGTTGATATTATTAATAATATGCTAATATTAAATATATTAAACATGTACAGGCTGTATGTGCTTAAAAAATATGAATTCATAACTAACTGGTTTGACTCTGGCCTTATGCCTTTAACCATATGTGAAACATGTTAACTTTACTCACCGTCAGTGTTTTTTCTTCCCACTGACTTCGTGCTTCAGCTCAGTTTTTGTATTAACACTTATCATTGTGGGAGTACCCGCTATATACACAACAGCACAGTCTGAGACAAAAACATGACCAAGTCCTCAGTCCATTTTTAATGGTTCATTCAGTCAATAATTACAAAAAATTACACTTTTTTTTTTTTTTTTTAATCATTTGATGCTTAATTATAAATGTCACTTAAAAATAATTTTGGTTTATCTTTGCTTTGTGTTTATTTTGATAATCATCTTTGTATTATACTCTGCATCCAGCAATTTTGTCTCTTTAATCCATAAAGACCCAGTGTTATGTTTGTGGCAGATTGCAAAATACCCTTTCTCTCTATTTAACCTTTTTTTTTTTTTTAAGTGTCATATCACCTTTATTTAATGAACAGTGGGAAATCAAGTGAATAAGTACATTTTCCTAAATTGTATGAGTTATGAGTTTTTGTCAGTTTGGCTGTTAAATGGACATTTAATTCTGTTCTAAGTAATTTTAAAAAGGTCTTAAATAAAGTTGTAGAAACCTGTAGGATAGCTGGATGGATGGATGGATGGATGGATGCATGGTTGGATGGATGGATGGATGCATGGTTGGATGGATGGATGGATGGATGGATGGATGCATGGATGCATGGTTGGATGGATGGATGGATGCATGGTTGGATGGATGGATGGATGGATGGATGCATGGATGCATGGTTGGAGGGATGGATGGATGGATGCATGGAAGCATGGTTGGATGGATGGATGGATGGATGCATGGTTGGATGGATGGATGGATGCATGGTTGGTTGGTTGAATGGATGGATGGATGGATGGATGCATGGATGCATGGATGGATGCATGGATGGATGGATGGATGGATGGATGGATGCATGGTTGGATGGATGGATGGATGCATAGATGGATGTATGTATGAATGGATGGATGGATGTATGCATGGTTGGATGGATGGATGGAAGGCCACGCCCTATTCACCATCTAAACAGGATCTTCATTTGAATATCACTATGACAACTATAACAGTCAATTAAATACTCAGAACACAATAATGTCCTCTGATGCTCATAGTCACATTTTAACCAATTACTGTCGACATTTCAGTTTCATTTCATTTCATTTCAGTCTCCACTTTTCTCAGTAGTAAATCTGTCGGCTTATGTGCTTATTTAGCAGCGTTTCCTTTTCGGTAGGTTTTTGTGCTGGTGTGTATCACTGTGGCTCCCACCCCACACACTGATGAGAGGCCGTACAAAAACTCTTCTTTACAAACTGACGTCCTTTAACTCATAAAGACCCAAACCATCTTTGGCAACCAAAACCATCTACTGATCTAAACTGTTTAATACTTGTTGATCCACTAATTCTTGTAAATAATTGGTATAAAATACAGTTTGTCATCTTTTCATGGTCATCAGATATGACATATTTGGATGTTTAGAGGCTTCGTAGTTACCGTGGAAACACCGTCATCTTCTACAACATTGACTCACTAGTAAAACCCATGGAGTTGGATCAATGACAGTGGATGGGCACACTTGGTTTATGTTGAATTATTGATATTTGCTGAAGAAGTCACTTTTTCTTCAGTTTTCTCTGTTTTGATATAATAACCTTTGAATTTTTTGAGGTTTCATGAACATCTAAAATAAATTCTGGAACTTTAATATGGGAAAATACATGATTTACAGTGAAAAATGCAAAGGATAAAGGATAGTATTATAATAAATGGTGATAAATCACTTAAGAGAGGTTAAATGGAGACAACAATTCATTTGGGAACTGCCAGAAAAGTAACACTGGGTCTTTATGGGTTAACAGTGACTTGATATTTTATGTTTAATAACAAAACAAACCCACAATTATTTACTAAAACACATGATCGAAGTTAAAATCAACATAAGATAATGTGATTTATTTACTATAATTTAACTATAATTTGACCTAATACAAAAGAATAGTTTCCTCCTTTTGTTTAGTAGTTTGTGTTATACTTTAACATCTAAATTTGGAACATTTCAATTCACAATTTATATGAAAAGTATGTGTTATTGATTGTGAGCTGTTAATGATGTTAATGATGAGAAAGAAAAATACAACTGTACAAATTTTGGGAATTGCTTGATTTTTTGATTTTTAGGAAGTTCTCCTTTTCTTGATCCACTTCAGCTTAAGTTTTTGTATTACAATATATCACTGTGGCCCCACCCCCCAGCCACACAGTAATGCACGTTCATACAAAAACCTTTATATAACATATCACTTCTGGTTAATGTAACGCAGTTTGAGTCATTATCTGTATTTAAGATGATAATTGTTCCACCGTGTGTAGCATTTTACCATGATGAGTGCTGTGAGAATCAATAAAAACACTAACATTATAAAAAAAAAAAAGATGAAATTCAGATGAGGTAATAAAAGCTCCATGCAGAACTAAGTTGTACAGTCCATTTGTCATTCGTTTCTTTACATTGCATCTCTGCATTTTCATGAATAATTAGGAGGGGTGTTTATGTTCTGTACCAGTGTTTGAGCGGTGCAGCGTTCCGTTTTCAGACGGAGGTTTTTGTTGCAGAGTCAGTCACTGTGGTAGTTATAGTAGGCACAATGATTCAGCTCTAAACAAAAACTCCACCCTGAAAATTGACTGTCAGGACCCAAAGATTATATCTGAAGCAACACAAGTTATCATGTAAAAGTATTATATATAAATATTCATTTGTGTACTTTATTTATTGGACATATCTACTCTAGCTCATAAAATATGAGATCATTTCATGAACATATAGTTGCCCACTATGTTGGAATAATTTTGTTTGCAGACACTTTATTTTATTTTATTTTATTTTATTTTATCTTATTTTATTCCTATTTATACACATCAGTAATCACCTTTAATCTGGTGTAATGATTACATACAGAGTCCCAGTTACACTTGGGTCTATGAGTTTATTCCAACTTTATGGGCAACTGTTTTTAATGTAAACCCAACCAAATGAAACCAAAAGCATCTACTCATCTACATTTTTTAATTTTTAATTTTTGAGCCATTAACCCATAAAAACCCAGTGCTACTTTTATGGCAACTCACTGATACATTTTCCTCTCTATTTAACCTTGTTCTAATTGATTTATCACCATTTATTAAGTATTTTGCATTTTTCAGAAAAAAAAGTGACCAAAATCTCTCATTAACTGAACATAAACCCAGTGGGTTTCAGCTGCATTTGAATAGGGTTCTTTTTCATCAATTCAGTTCTGTACTGTGTCTTTTAAGCTTAAAGTTTTTATCTGTTTTATCTATTTTATCTGTTTATTTGTTTTTTAATTATGTATTTCTGTCATGCCTATAATTTTTATTGCTTCTCTGCTGAAATGCTTTTAATGTTTGATGTAAAGCCCTTTGAATTGTCTTGTATATGAAATCTACTATAAAAATAAACTGGCCTTGTCTTTATGGGTTAATTCAGTTAATAAAAAAATAAAAGAATTCAAGTAAAATACAATTTGTCAGTTTTTCTACAGGATATTCAGAGGCTGTGTAGATTCTTGCAGACAGTTGTTTTTACATTTATTTCACAATATATTTAACATTTTGCCTGTTTGGACATAATGGCCTTTACTTTTGCTCTGAGCTTGTATGAAAAACAACTTAAATTAAATATGTGAAAACACGAGGAGGAGGATCATAAAATAATGAATAGGAACAAATTGCTTTGGAATAAAGAGAAAAAAAATGGTCATAGATCTAGTAGTATTTGTTGATGTTTTAAGGTTAAAAAACATTTAATATAATTCATAATTTCATACATATTATGTATGTGTATATGTATGTATATAAATAAACTTATATGTGATAATTATTGTTTACCTTTTTAATATTATGTGTTAACGCCTTGGTCTGTGGACTAACAGAAATATTTGGTCCCTTCCTTTTTATGTTTGGTGAAGGATGGATTGATGTGACTTTGACTTCATTTGTGATATTCAGATAGTTTTCATTACACACTACATACAACCTACACACGTGGCTCATGAGGTCCAGTGTTTATTTTTGGCGTCAACATCATTCACACCATTTCCTTTAAGTTGGGAGGTTTTTGTCAAAGCGTATATCACTGTGGCCATTGATGTACACTGTAGTATAACCGTGAACAAAAACTAAACCCTGAAATTTGACTGTTTCATTTCTGTCAAAGAATTGTTCACGCTTTAAGCCAATTACTCTGAAGTCATCAAATCCTCTTGGAGTATATTCTCTTTTCACTCAAAGTGACTTTTTGTTTCAGTTCCGCTCATTTCAGTTCATGGTTTTTGTATTGTCACATATCACTGTGACCCCAGCCCTGCACAGTAGTGAGTCCTCATCCAAAAACCTTTCATCTCATAACCGCTTAATCTTTCTCTAACAAGAGAAGATTTTAAAAAAAAAGTGTTATTTATGGTATGAATTGAACTTTGCATGATGAAAAACAACATGAGTGCAATAAAAACAAAACGATTAGACATTAAAGTTGTGAAAATTGTTAATAATCAGTTAAAAATAGCAGTTATTAAATGCAGTCATTGGCTATTTAATTAATTAATTAATTAATTAATTAATTGTAAGAATAGAAAAAAGACGTGCAATAAAAATAGGTTTACAACTATCAGAGGCATGTGAAAAGAAATATTTTCAGTCTAGATTTAACCCAAAGATCCACTAGTGACCAAAAGCATCTCTTGATCTGTTTAATACTTGATCCACTAATCCTATCAACCCATATTAATAATTATTGTAAATTACAGTTTATCATCTTTTAAAAAATATCTCATAATAGTTTAATTTCAGAGCTGGTATCTATCCATTTTATATGTTTTCTTGATAATAACTGAAATCACTTCAGTTCTTACATCAATATCTATGTTATTGTACTGGCACAAACAGTGCTTTTAGACATTCCATGTTTTCTTTTCTGTCTGTTTTAGTCACATGACACACAGGCATTAGTACTTGATTGCATAACCTTTGTTTTTGATGACTTTCGTTGGTCTTATATGTTTTTCTGCGACTGTATTTTAATTGTCTAATAAAAAAGTACATTATGTAGTAATATGAGTGATATATAAACACTATCGCCTCAGTTCAACTATGTCCAGACTCATATCAGAGCAGTGGTTTATGTTAATGTAGTGTGAAATGTTACGGAGAGATATTTGGAAAACCTGCAGTGGAATAGTCAAAATTACTGAGCAAAAAATGTAAAAAAAAAACCAAAAAAAACTGTAAACAAACAAATGAACCCAAAAAGACCCATTGTTACTTTTCTGGCAGTTCCCAAATGAATTTTTGTCTATATTTAGCATCTCTTAAGTGATTAATCAAAACATTTTTCAGTAGTTTTATCTGTATTTTGCATTTTCCATTGTAAAGCATGTGTTTTCCCATATTTAATTTCCTATATGTAATTAAGATGTTCATGAAAAAAAATGCGACCATTATTATATCAAAAAAGAAAAGAAAAGAAAAGAAAAGTGACTTCTTGACATCAGTAGAGGCTTTTGGTTACCAGTGGTGGTTCTTTATGGGTGAAATAAATGTGTAAACGTAGCTTTTTTTGTGTGTTATATTCAATAGAATAAATAATAATAAGGGTTTGAATATGATCCGTCAATAATGCATAAAACTGCATCTGTGATGAACCCACTTTACACTGTATATGAACACAGATATCTGTCAAACACATAAAACACCTATGGATTTTACATGTTTTTATGTTAATGTGTCTGGCAATAACTATTAAAGTACATAAACTGATTCTAATTTTGTTTTATATTTTATGGGATTTTTTTAATTGATGTAATGTTACATACAACCTGCCCCCCTATTCTTCTTCTTGCTCCCACCCTTACATTTTAAGTCACATTTTAACACATGATTGGTCCACACTGTGTCTACAACTCCACACATCTTCACTGACAGATTTCCAAACAAACAGAAGCATCGCTGCAGATCACAGAAGTTGGATATTTGTCTTCACAGCATGACTTTTAGGAGGTATGGAAACATTGTTTATCTCCAAAACCCTTTTAAATCAGTCATAATTTAGAATATTATATGTTATTGTGTCAATACAGTTTTTGTTTGGTGTGTGAATTACAACAGTACACACTTTGTCTTTTATGCTGTGTCTTTTTATGTGAATATTAAAGGTGCTTGAAGTAAATTGTTATATTATAGACAGGATATTTATAGTTTTACCAAATCCTTACATATAAAGAGCAATGTCTCAGAGACTTAGAGTCGACTCAAGCATTATATGACTGAGTCTTTGACATATGATGGATTAAAAGCTTCTCCTCATGTAAATACTACTACACATTCTTCCAGTAGTCCCATTACTACTGTTTATGTGTGGATTTACCTTTTCCATTCGCATCCAATTAAATAATGTAATTGTTTGATCAACATTTGTACAAACGTGAGATTCAAAACAGTAGTTGAGCTTCATGCTGCTTATTTGAAATGGATTCATAGTGAAAATATACATATTTAAATATGTCAGGAACAATGATAAAAACCTTATCAGATCCCAGTTTTAGGTTTGTTTTTATTCTTCTGTTTTAATTCCTCATTGCAACTATCCCTCAGTTTTACTTTCGCACATTTATACGCTTTTATATTTTAGCTCCGATTTATTTTTTCGACGTACGTACCAACATAAATAAATTTAATTACGTCTTCTGACTGAAAAACATTAGATTTTGTAGGTTAGTAAAGAGTGTATAGGTTAAATAGTGATAATCATGATAATCTAACATGACAAATTTCAGGTGTTTTTTTTTAAGTGTGTGGTTTCCTATATAATGAATTATGACATTTAGGTATTTATTTTCATGTGGTCTTTGTATTTCATAACATTGATCATAATTTTAATTTGATTATTGATTTTTTTTTTTTAATTAAGTTTTAACTTACAAAACTATTACTTTTTGATATCAGCCCATTTCTTCACAGGACTTTAACTTCCCTTTTTTGTTTTATTCAGTCTATTTATTGAGTATTTATTTGTGCATATTGATATCTATCAAATAGGTAACTATGATATAATAATAATTATTTTGTTTTTTCACTTTTACATCGACAGCACAATCATTGTTGTTCATCCCAGTAATTGTTTCTTCTTCAGCTCCATTGCAGCTTTATACAAAACTGTCCACTGTAAAGGACATGCCCTAAAAATCAAACCAAAAAAAGCACATGAAAAAAACTGTTGCATCATGATGTTTACAATATAATTTTAAAAATTGTACTTTCTTGGGTCTAAGGAGGTTCATTCTTTTTCTGTGAAAAGTTATTAAACCTCAGGACAAAACTTGTTTGAAAACCACAGAAACATATAAATCAGTCTGTAATTGGAGAATATAGGCACATATTTTGTTACTTTTTAGAGAGTTGTACATATTAAGCAGTAACTGAACATGAAACCCTTAAAGTTAATGTGTTAGAAACAACAAAATGAGTCTAAACTTGGACAGAAAAGCATGTGTATCAAAGCAGATCCAAAAACAAATAAAAAGAAATAAAATAAAGAAATCAGTTTGAGTTGTATTCACCAGAAAGCAGTGATAGCTTAATTAAATACACATTTGGTCATATTGAATATTGTTTGTTGGTTCTGTCCTCTAAAGGCTGAACTGACATAAATATAAATGGACATCGAGATATAACATTTACTTTGCACATTTAACACAATTATATAGTTATTTTATATTCTGACATTTTACATTCTGTAAAATTCTACCATTTTTTTCCTTTATTTTACTTTTATAGTGATTGTAAATATTCAAAGACACTGAAGACATAAATAAAGTGATCATACAGAAGGTATCTACTTTGCCACTAGATGGAAGTCTTCACCTATTTTTCATAACATTTCACATCACTGATGTTTGTCACTATGGTTTCAAAGTTTCTGTGTAATTTTTCTTAGTTTTTTTTTTTTTTTTTTTTTTTTGACATTTTAGTCACATAAAGAAGAAAGTGAATGCCTTGTGCACATGCATTGTGAATACTATATATTCCTAGCAGAAGCTGTACTTGTATTTAATTCATATGATACAACAGGTTTACACAACAGGTAAAATGCAATAGTTTTCCAGTACTTTTTCTCTTCCTCTCCACTGATTATTTTCCAGTAGTGGCCAACATGGCTTATTTGGATGACAATTAAAATGTAAATTGAATGTAAATGCAGAAGTCAAACTGTATTTATGTATGTGGCATATTTTAATTCACTTAAAATCATTACAGTATCATATAGTGTGTATTTAATACTCACAAAATACACATATATACGTAAAAATACAACAGTGGAGTTAAACGGACAAAAATAAAGTAAATTCGGAATGATTAAGTTTTGATTGATTGATTGATTGATTGTACTTTATTGATCCCAAAACTGGGAAATTTACATTCCAGTTACAACTGATCAAGATACATTAGACACAGACAAACATGGGAATACAGATACAGTTGAACTGATGTCCGCAGCCGTCGACCAGCAGAATGAAAAGAACAAACATGAGGGAATTGAGGAGAGAGAAAAAAAGACAAATTCCACTCTGTAGTGCAACTCTAAAGGGTGTAATTTATGAAAAAAAAAACAAAAAAAAAACAAAACAGGCCTCTGCATGAAGCACAAGGACAACAGTTTTCTCAAATGTGTGGGATTTCTGGTAACAGCAAAAAACAAAACAAAGAGTAACATATATTCACAGACATAACTGAACCAACATATCTCTTTATCCCAGTGAGGTTCATTTAAAATTTAAAAAAGTGGAAAACTGTTCTTAGGTCTGATGAATTGAAATCGGAAACTGAAAACGGTTTGCTTTAACACTGAAGTTTCCCCACAGTGGGATCAGTAAAGTCATATCGTATCTTTGTAGAATCACATCAATAATGTCAAAAAAAGAAAAGGAGACTTAATACTGATTTTAATAGTGACCATAAGTCTTCTGTTAGTTTATAAGACACCTGTGATGGCTCTTTCTAACCACAGGCCTAGACATGAATGTTTACTCTCAGTCAGTTCCTCAAATCTGCATGTTTTGTCAGTGACTTTATCTCTAAGGATACCACAGGGTACAGCATGACCCAACTCCTCAAAACTTCCCAGGATGATCCCAAGGTCTCTGTGTTCATCTGATATTCTTTCTTCTGCTTAGCCACAGCATCATGAACCATTATGAATCAATCCCACGTCAGCGTAGGCTTCTATGAGTTAGTCTTGGATAGGTCAGAACTGACTTCTGAAAGAGTGCGTAGCTCCATCTGTCAGTTTCTCACATGTGTACAATAAGGGAAGGCCTGGTTGATAACCGATCCATTCACTACAGTTTTCTGTGTCATTTACGCCTCCATGACAGAAAAAAATAAATAAATAAAGAAAAGAAGTTAAAACTTTATAACTGTGGGAGGTGTCCATATCCACAGTTTAGTCTCTATGACGGAGCATTAGGGCCATTCATGAAGGAGAAGATATTTTTTGATATGACGAGATTAAAGTCAACATGTCGAC
>JAPSES010074158.1:0-10626 GCA_029822895.1 Maxillicosta whitleyi
TTTCTTTGTTAGTCCATGGAATTCACATTTCTGTGGGTTTGTTTACAGTGTCAACAATCTAATCAAATAGATAAAAAAACAAATGTGGCAGTAATATTATGGGGTGTCAGTCACAATATGTGGAGGAACTGTGCTGCTTGGAGGAGGGTTAGTTGCGTTCTCTGAGTGCTTTTCTAGTTCTTTTTATTATTATATTTTTTTTCTTTTTATTTATTTTTTTGTTGTTTATGTTTACATAATGTGTACATGTTTTCATCTAAAATTTTTTATTTACTTTTCATCTAAATCTTACATGAATAATTGAACAGACAATATTGACACCAGTTTAATCCACATAATCTAGTTGTGACAGAGCAGTGACATTGGCAGAGGCATAAATAAGTATGTCTACATTCTTTATCGTCAGGCTGCTTGGACGCTGCTCCACCTGGAGTCCTGACAGGTGATTGGAAAGCGGCCTCGTTAGTCCAACTGCTCACACCTGCACTCAGCCAAACACAATAAAACCTCAAAGCCACCTGATTGGTTCCTGTCTGAGAAGAGGAGCTCTGATTGGCTATTACAGCTGTCAATCACCTGTTTATATTGCATCAGTTTGATGATACTTTGAACACACACTTGGAAAAACACTATTGCACATGTTTTGTTTCAGTTAAAGTTTCAGTGAATAACATGGAGGGGGCTGGGTTTATGACCTGAACGGGGGGGGCATCAAGACATTTTAGACTGGGATCTGAAGTGCCCTCATGACCACCATCTGTTTTCCAGTCCGTAGTCTGGACGGAACACAGTTGAAGGAGCGAATACAAAACACACACCAGATGAATGCTAATATGTGTCCATGTTTACTGAACACGGAGGGTTTTTCTGTTCAGCCGTTTTAAAAAGCTGTTTTAACCTTGTCCTTTTGTTTGGATAATGGTGCAGTGTTTTTCCCATTGCTGCCATCATCAGCTGACATTATCCTGAGGTTATTTACCAGAGTCAGAACACTGCATGACAGTGGCCCGCCTTATTTATTCTACATTTGTCGTACATTGAGCCTAAAAAAAAAAAAGCTTAAAATGTTTCTTTTTTGTCATTAACCCCAAAAAACAAAAAAAACCCAGTGCTACTTGTGTTGTGATTTTTTTTTTTTTTAAAGTGATTTATCATATTATATTAGAATATTGTCATCTGTATTTTACTTTTTTTCTGCGAAAATCTGGTATTTGAATAGAAAATATGCTGCTCAAGTAGATTTTCATAAAAGCTCAGAAGGATGTTGAAGGTTATTGTATCAGAAAGAAAAACTGACAAAAATGTCACATTTCCAGCAAATATATCATTAACTGAAAAAAAAAAAAAAGGGTCCATTCACTGTCATTGATCTGATTCCATGAGTTTTTCTGGTGAATTAAAACTGTTTCCTGCCTGAGGACTGCACATGAAAAGTATATATATATTTTTTAATAATTCTGACATTAATATGGGTGTGTATTTTTTTTTTAATACAGTAATGTTCATAAATATTCATGGTCCCTATCAAATAAACTAGCAAGTAAATGAATAAAAGTGGATTTTCCATCACATATTTACCCAAAACTTTACTGATATTGACTAAATGTCGAAGAAACAGAAATGAGTGATGTTGGATTTTCCATTTATTAATTATTATCATGAGATAACTGAAGCCATTCCATAAACACGATGTCAAACATGAATATCTGTTATGAATCTAAAATGCTTGTTGCTCATACTAAATTAAAATATTATTCCATTTCCTTGCGTGTCCTCACACATGTTTGTTTTAAAACTCTTCCTTGCTTTAAACATCAGCATTCGCTTTTTTTGTTGTTTTGTTTTGTTCATGTGACTCTAGTTTCACAAAAAGGTCTTTCCATCGCAGTTTTGCACAATATACTAATTTTGCTACGCCCCAAAAAGCCGCCTCTTACCAGCACAGAAGGTTTTCACTGAATTTCACTGAGTTTTGGTGAAATTGTTTTTGTATTTTTTATTTTTTTTTGGTAAGTTGAAGGTTTTGTCTGTGTTTGATATAAATACACTACAGATCTGTCTCTTTGTACATAAAATGATTCTAGTTCTTGTCTTCCAGTTCAATTTAAACGCCTTGTCAGCTTTAATTTGGAAAAAAAATAACACTAGATATTGTAACGATTTGACAGTAAACCAAACAAAAACCCAACAAAGAATGTTCACTATGATGTTTAGTGTCACATCAGCCCCCAGTCATTGTTATTGTCCTGTGCCTTCCTGTTTTATTTTGTAGATTCCCTCCTGTGTGTTGTATTATTCTTGACTTCCTGTTCCCGTTTCTCCCACCTGTGTTTTCCCCAATTATCCCTGATGTCTCTCACCTGTTGTTTCTCCTCTTGTATATAAACTCTGTCTTGTCCTTGTCTCGTTGTTGGTTCATACTCCTTCGTTTCTACTCCTTGGTTCCCTGCTTCTGACCCCGTCTGTTCCTGTAAGTGTTTCTGTAGTCTGTATGCTTCTGCCGGTTGTGACCCCTTTGTGTATTTTTTGGATCTTGTTTCTGTCTGTGTCTTTTTGTGAACTTTTGTGGACCCGGTATCGACCCTGTTTTTGGATTTTGGATTTCTGCCTCAGCCCGCTCCTTGCCTGTACCTTCGCCTGTGTGTTTTGTTTTTGGATTTTGGTTTTTGAATTGATTTTGGACATTTGATTTTTTTCCCTGTGTCTCTGCTGCCTAAGTTTTGTCACCATTGCCATTTAAATAAACTTCTTTGCGTTTATCTGCTGGCTCCTGCTCCCTCTCTGCATTTGGGTTCATGTTTCCAAGTCCTACCCGTGACAGTTTAGATTATAATATCTGGAACACTTTAGACCAGAATTTACAAAATAATTCATCTTAATTGAACTTCTAGAGCACATTAAAGAGGCACCTTTATAAACAACCCAACATTTAACTGGCTTAATTCTGTTATAGTATTTTTTTTATGTTACTTTAGTTCCATATTTCCTTTTCACTTAATTATTTAGTTTCTTTGTTCAATGGTTTCCTTAGTTGCTGTCGTTTCATATTTAATTGTTACTCATTTCTGATTTGTGATCATTTCTTTGTCATTTACCTTGCTTTTCAGTTATACTGTAATTAGTATTTGTTATACTTTAAGGAGGGTCTGTAGCAGCCTAATAGGCTTCTCCTGCAGTTTTTTTTATTTTACTTTTTGTACTTTATTCCGTGCAAAATAAATACATTTTTTATGTCTAAATTCTATTCATTTTAATTTGAGGGTCAATGGAAAAGCGACTTTGTAGAAGATAACGGTGGTTTTATTTTGACTACGGAGCCTCTGAACATCCAAATGTGTCATATCTAATCACCACGAAAAGACGATAATGTGGATTTACATGTATTGATAGAATTACTGGATCAACAGTTATTAAATGGTTTAAATCAGTAGATATACTTTGGTCGCCAGTGGATGTTTGGATCTTCATGAGTTAAAATGAAGCTGATAATATTACATTTAGTTGATGTGAATCATACATGTGTCGTATGGGAAATCCGTCGAATATCACCCACATCGATTTTTTTTTTTTATTCTGTTTTAAATGTAGTTCAAGGTGAAGTCGGACGTCCATTGTGACTCCGCTCTGCTCTTCAATCCTCACTCTGGGATCTGGCAGGCTGCTTACCTCAGGTGTCAAATCAAACCTGGCTGTCAGCAGGTAAGATGGGGGATGACACAGAAAAAGGGTTCTGACATTGTGTTTCAGTCAGCGCTGTCACCTCCTCACACAGATAACGCCCTGAAAGGCAGAGGGAAAGCTGCTTCCTGCTCCAATAGCACAAAGTTGAACTGGCACTCATCATTTTCATTCAATAATTTAGTCTCTTAAAATATTAAAGACTTTGACAGACTGATATTACTGCTTCAGAGACTGGTACCACCTTCTGTGGCTAACTTTTCAATTATTAATCCTACTAATGGGCTTTTAAAGGAGTACCACAGGTGTCGTATTGGGGCCCGCAGAAGATCTGTAGTGAGTATGTTTAAGCGTTAGCATTGATTCATTATAACAATCATTTCCATCAAGAAAATAGCTGTAACCTGCTTTAAAAAAGGATGGATGTAGAGTTAAAAAATTGATTTGGAAGGGTCAAATTATCTACATTCAACTTTATAAATAAGAAAAATCACACTGTCTACAGGTTCTGTCTGAGTCGCATACTAAACCTACAGCATTTCACAGCATTTTTTTCTACATTTCTGGGAAAATTCACTCATTTTCAGAAAAAAAAAAAAAAAAAATCTGACTTCAAAACAAACCACTGACTGACATTAAATGTTCAAATAAATGAACAAATAAGGGTCAGGTCAAGGGGACACGTACACCTATGAAAAAAAATCTAAGTTTGTTTTATCCTGTTCTGTATGCAGATTTGTTAGCTTTTATTATGTGATGTATAATAACTGTTTGTATTAAAAAATATTTGACTTGTTTTCTAGACACATTGGTACTTGCATTGAAATTGATCTTAAATCCGTGCCAATAAGTCCAAAATTTTCCAATATAGTTCGTAAAATTTTGACGTCAGTGTAGCTTAATGTTATTTCACACATCATTGGAAAATGTAAGTGAATTTCCTGTTGGAACTGCATGTGAACATTGGCGTAAACTTTGTCAAAATCAGTGACATTTTGATGAAACTGTGACTGAGACTATTTTAAAATAATTGTGGTCAAAAGTGTGATTTTATGCAACCGTCCACACTATGTTTAAGTACCTACAAATATTACTACTAAAATATGTATCAGAGTTATATAACTTGTAAATGCACTGGGAAAATGCCTCTCTAAAAACAAATTTAAAAAATTATTATTTATCTAACAAAGAATCTACCAGTGGAACAGATAAAAAAATCTTTGTAAAATCTCTTGAAATAAGATTTTCAAGATCTATTGTCTAAAAATAAGTTCTTATATCTCAATGAAAAGTTCCTCTTATGTCTAATTTAAGTGTAACAAGATACTTTGACTAGAAATAATAAAAAAAAAAACCTTAAGATTTCGATTTTTTTCTTGTGTACAAAGTTAGACCCCACGAAACATGACCCGACCCATCGATAAATAAATGAACCCCGAGCCACAGAAGGTGTCGTTATGTCCCAGACAGTTAATTCCATTTGTTATTTTTTACTTTATGTTTTTTCATGCTGCTTACTTTAGAATCACAGTCGCATCTATCCTCATTTCTTCATTTAACTGGAGCTCATTTTTTGGATTCCGCGAACATATTCTTTGGATTTGGAGTCTAGTTGACTTATGTTAGCGTCATAATTATGGCTAGAAAACGCTGGTTCTCTAAATGGTAGAAATCCTGGGTCCAGATGACTACCAGAATCTAATCAATCGGCTCAATCTGTCCACCAGATTTCACTGGATATCCGCTGTTAGGCGCTTCACGTTTCCTGCCAACAGCCAGATCGACAAGCCAAATAATGAGTAAAAACATAACCTCCTTGGCAGCTGTAATACGTTCTGATTCCGACGCTAAAACATGTAAATTATTCGCAATTTGTCCAACAAACACATGCGTACTGCTCAGTCCCTTCTGTCTGTTTGTAGTTATTGGAATCAGCCAGTAAATATACTTTTCCACCACTTAAGTTACTTTTACGAGTGTGTCTGTGAATGATGCTTCAGCTCGTGTTGTCTCCTCAGGCGGTGTACAAAGCTCGACGCTGAAAGATCAAAAACGCAATAAGATGCCTTCAGGTTATTGCTGTTAAAAACATCCAGGCTATCTAGTGTACAGTGTGGCTGCGGCTGACGGAGCACAGCTCTATGTACACAAATAAACACGCAAATGTTAAATGTGGATTTTATTTAATAGCCTGGAATCTCACACATACATGGAGCTACTGCACAGTGTTGTATGTACCTTTTTTAAGTTGTTGCACTTCAGCGGTAGAAGCCTCACGAATCAGGTACGTCATTATGCGGCTCTTCAGAAGCTGGAGGACACGTCGGGTCGCTTCAGTCTGATGACGGATGAATTTCACAGGCCCGACTCATTTGCATGTGCAGAACTGTTGGGAAACATTTGACCTCTGCCTTCATCCTGCAAATTCAATTAGTTTCAGTGTCTAGTAGTATCAGTAGTAAAGAGCAAAACCAATTTATCAGGACAAGCGGTGCAGTGTTTGGCTGGTTGTACTGAAATCGTAGCGATCTGTAGCATATTTATAGACTTCAGCCGGAGCACGTTCACGTATTTATTATTAAAGGTTCGAGCTGTGAGGTAGAGGGAATCCTACAGTTGTTGCTATTCTTTACGGTAAGTGACAGTAAAACGTGAATGTTACGCTCACAGTCTGAAAGCTTCACTTTGACCATTTGTCCATGGTTTCAATAGAAAATATGAACATGATGGTTTGAGAATCTGGCTGGATGTTGTGTTGTCTGGACTTGGTAAAACTACACATTTCGGAAGACTGACTAAAAAGAGTGTTTTGGGGTTTTTTTGTTTTGTTTTTTTATTGACTTTATTTATAGATTTTTTTAATATCACAAATAGAAACAGAAACCAACCACCCTGATACTCTTCCATCCCATATGTACACACTAACAATAATATACATATATATTCAAAAATATATCATGGACAGTGCAAAAGAAAAGAATAGAAACAAAATGATACAAACACACACATATGAAAAAGAGTGGGTTTTTCTTGTTTTGTTTTTTTACTATGCAGGATATAAACATTGGTAACCTGAAAAATAAGGCTTTATTACTAATGTTGTTGGTGTTGCATCTAGAAGCTTTATTTTGGATCCCATTTACCCACTTTATCCTTATGATAATGCAGTGTTTCAGGCAGGTTCTTCAGCCCATAAGTCCAAACTTCAAACCACAACTCACGACTTTCCAGGCAAGTCACGCCCAAACTGCCTGAGTGCAAGGAGTTGTGGAAGCTGGATGCAAGGTGCAATTTGTCCAAAAAGCAGAAAAGGGGTATTTTTTGTCAGAGTGGGGGCATGAATTTGTCATGTTTACTCCCCCTTTACGGTGCCCCAGAAGGAAAGAGAAGCTGTTGCACATTATTTTAATATGTATTTGGTATTCATTTATTCTTGTGTTTAATGGACTGAAAATGAGCTAACACTAGAGCAGCTACTGATTATGCGTAATATTTGTGGAGAAATAACATTAGAGCAATAGCTTGTTTTAATAAACAATTTGGCCCCATAACTATGGGGGCCGCCATTGTTGTTTCCCAGACTATGTGACATCAGAGCTTAGAACTGGGGGTACATGGATCTAGTACGAGGTCACAGGTTTGACTGCCATTCCAGGGCATTTTCACTGGTGGAAGGTTGTAAAAACACGAGTTAGGGGTTGCACGGAACACAACATACTGTGGTGTGTAATGTTCTCTCTTGGGTGTAGATGAACCCAGATAAACAACAAGCTAAACTTTTAGACAGTCTTCAATAAAAGTGATGACAGAGGCGTAGTGGCGTTTCATCGCTGGGTACATTGAAGCATATGTATGTAAATGTGGTAAAAACTGAAACCAAAGAAATGCAGAGGTACATTAGTGAAAAGACCCATCTAAACAAAAGTACAAGCTAGCAAAGAGATCGCTTTTATGCTAACAATCTTTCTCATAAATTAGCCGATACAAACATCACATTTGCAACAAATGATCGGCAATATACAAAGATAACCACCTTACATATCATATTACCATCTTACAGCACTGCTTGTTCAAAGTTGACATGGATGGAATTAGATTTAGTGTAGCAGAACAACAACGATCTGTTCGGTCATTTTGACCAAAAATAACAGGAAACGCACAGGAAGTGAAGTATCACGGTGCTAAACAGGAAGTGACATCACAGTCTCAAAAATAATTAAATCATTAAAATAAACTGTAAATACTCTGTTTTTAATCCTATTGGATTCCAGAAACACAGAATGTTATTGTACGAGCACGTGTAATTGATGGACTTGTTAGTGGTGGATGGTAGACCTGTTGAAGGGATGAGTTTATGGGTACGCATCATCAGTAGTGTTCCACTGGGTCATGGGGTGTTTCGGCCTTTCACTCTATACACCCTCTCCAGTGGCGGCCAGCTGCAGGATGATCAGCCCTGAGCTTGTGTCCCAGGTCCAATTGACCATGAAAGACCCCCTGTTGTGACCGTCACCTCAGGGGACTATGCACGGCAGGGGCGTCCGGTTCCCTGAGTCAGGCCTACGCTGACTGCAGACCACCTGTCGTGGTACCTGGGAGCCCAGCTGGGGTCATTCCTCTTCATCCAGAGCCACCGGCTGCTTCTGTCAGCTGCCTCTGATGCAGCTTTGACAGCTCTGCGCTGGCTCTGACCCCTGGTGCCCAAGTCCCTCAGAGGTTTTGTGGTAGATGTTCCCACAAAGCCTCTGCACCCCACTTCCACTGGGCGGACTTTGGCCTTCCAGCCGCTAAGTCGAGCTTCAGCAGCATAAATAAACTGTAATTACTCTGTTTTTAATCCTATTGAATTATTATATTTCCATATAAATTGTAAATTCGTTTCTGTTTTATTGTTTAGCAAATATTAACTTTAAACTCTTAAATAATAAATCAGCTTCAGTGTTGTTGGGCAACACATGGGGTGTTCACCACATTGCATTGTGGGTGTTAGACACTTCCTTTTGTTTATACTCTATTTCATGTGCCAGGGCTTCAGTGGGGTTATTGTGTTGTGTCAACTAGATTAATGTGTGGTAATGTTTATTGGCTTTTTTAGGTTAATTTTATTTTCTGTAATGCACACCATGAGTGAAAGCTGTAGGCTGAACAATGTTCATCTATTAACGCCATTAGGTCACGAACTTCCTCCTTAAACAAATAAAAGCATTTCCTATGCTCTATGACTCACAGATCAAAGTTCCTGCCATTCTTTCAAACCACACTACATTATAATGACCTTGAGCAAAAAACACACCACTCCAAGCTGTGAAGTTCTGTTTTATGGGAGTGTACCATGAGGTGGGTTTTGTCCAAGACCGGACTTGTTGTATTGAGTCCTACTACTGTTCCATGCATGGTACTTGTTATTGCCAGAGAAGCAATTCAATTTGGATGTTTTCTTCACCTTTATGCCATCGTTGCCTGAGCGATGCATCAACACAAGACAAACAAACATCTCCAATCCTCAGAAACTTGGTAGAAAATCGTGACAGGAGTGTTGTTGTGTACTTTTTATATATTCTTTATTGAACCAGGTGAACCCTCACTGACATAGAAACCTGTTTTCCAAGGCTGACATGTTTAAGAGACTTATGGCCCATTTACACGTGATACCGGCTCGACTCGATATTCTGACACTCTACGTTATTTCCGTGTCGTTGCTGAAAACTCGGTTGCTGCGTGTTTTTTCATATAATGTGGTGGCAGAGGAGCCAGAGGCAAACTTTGCACAGAAACACCCTGGTTTGAACCCGGAACTTTCTATTTTTGATGCTGCACCACCACCACAGATTATTCAACGGTCAATATAATCAATGCCATGTTACACTTATGATTGAATTTTTCAAGCAATAAAAGGGCGAAACATCCAAGAAATGGCGTAGATGATATGGAAAGCATCGACATCCTTTTGTGGATCATCGTGGAGGTCGGCTGCGGAGGTCAGTTCAGGGTCAGAAGCTGCTGGAAGGAGGGTGGTGTAAGTCTGGTTGTGAATCTCGCCATAACAAACATCGCTTCTACCTTTGGTGATTCGCCCGAGTGAGAGTTCCAAAACAGGGAAAAAAAAAAAAAACGAGAGATTGAGGCCTGGTATAAATGTGTGTTATCCCATCTGCATCTGTTTATCTGTCAGCTTTCCTGACGCATCACTCACCAGAGAGGCGTTTGTGTTTATAGATGGAAGACGGCGACTGCTGCGAAGTAGGTGTGGAATTCGCACATTCTGATTGATGTCCTTGTGTTTGAGCACACGCCTCAGTACACTGACGGAATAAGAGTGCACTGAGGCTGTGAAAGACTTTCAAGAGCACTTGGGTAATGTAGGATTAAAAAGGTGATGTACTGCCACTGTATATGTTTGTGTGTTTTTTTTTTTAACCCTGTATCGGGCAAGTAGCTATTTTTGGTCATTTTCACACACGTTACAAGACGGTGACAGCAACAGTTCCAGTGAGTTAACAATATCAGGTCCAATGTGGTTCTACAGGGTCTGTGAGGTCCAGCTGTGTATGAACAGTGAGTGGACCTTCTCTGTTAGGTACCATGAAGTAATGGTACTAATGTAATGATGAAGTAATGGTACTAATGTAAGGAATGATGAAGCAATGGTACTAATATAATGAAGTAATGGTACTAATGTAATGATGAAGTAATGGTACTAATATAATGATGAAGTAATGGTACTAATGTAATGGTACTAATGTAATTCATGATGAAGTAATGGTACTAATGCAATGGTACTAATGTAATTAATGATGAAGTAATGGTACTAATGTGAGGAATGATGAAGTAATGGTACTAATGTAATGAATGATGAAGTAATGGTACTAATGTAATGGTACTAATGTAATTAATGATGAAGTAATGGTACTAATGCAATGGTACTAATGTGAGGAATGATGAAGTAAT
>JAPSES010074159.1:0-10626 GCA_029822895.1 Maxillicosta whitleyi
TTAAAATCCGTCCATAACTTTTTGAATTATGTTGCACACAGTCAAACAGACAAACAAATGCCGGCAAAAACATAACCTCCTTGGCGGAGGTAATAATGCAAAACGAAAGACAGAACAAGACATGCTTTTGTATATGTCCACTGTGGACAGGTGCATGACAAAAAGTGTTTCGGTTTCTGGGCCAAATCAACTTCATGCAGGTAAAGAAAGATCTCATGCACCTGTTCTGTGCCATGTACGAACCCTAACACACAGACACCACAAGAGCTCCACATGAAAACGAAACATCACCCATGTTCTTTTACATGTCTGCACTGACATTACTTCAGTTCTTCTGAGGCCCATGTTCTATTCTTCCATGTTGATCACATTCCCTCCACTTGCAATAATGTTTGATATAAACTACAACACTTAATGTTCAACTGGATTCCATTTGTAGTAAACAACCTGTGATCAATAATTAAAACTAGTGCTGTCAAACAATGATCATTTTTAATCAGATTAATTATAGGGTTGGTGCAGATTAATTTCTATTAATTATCATTCATTGTGTTTGATTTCGCATAAGCAAACAGACTTAAGACAGAAGGGAATATACATGCACTTACTGTGTTTATTTAACACCAACAGTTTCAACAAAATAACTTGAAACAACTCAAAGTTTTTGCCTCTTTATATAACAAACATTAATCCACATTAGTGTGTCCTTGTTACTCCTCTTTTAGCCAGCTACTAACACAAACATGTTGACATTGTCCGATTTACGATGATACCGGCAACTGAGAACAGTCTCTCACACGGAAGAGTGGCTGCAGAAGTGGCGAGATATGTGGTATTTGAAGCTGGAAATGCTTCGGTGAAAAGAAAACTCCTTCCTGCAGAGTGTGTGTATAATACTTTATGTTGGTTGACTGTTCTGTCTTGGATTATTTTTACACTTATATTTTGACCATTTGTTCATGTGCAACACTAACTCTACTCGACAAACTGCCCCACATGTTTTGGTAGAGTCGTTCAGAGTCGTTGTGCACTGCAGATGAGTTAATTGCATTAAAAGTTTTAATCAGATTAATCATGATGATGGATTAATTTGTGTTATTGAGTTAGTTTTGACAGTGCACACTTTAGTTTGAGATTAGTTTGAGTAAAAGGGATAATCTGCAGGCTGGTGGTTACAGTTGCACTTATTCAATTTATTTATTTATTTATTTTTTATGAACAAACACACAATTTAATTTCTGATCAATGAAAAGTGAGAAACCAAAACTGCCACAAGGAAAGTGCAGAACCTTTATCAACAGATATGTCTAACACAGCCTGCACATCAGATGGCCAGAAAAGAATTCCAACTCCAGCAAACAAGGAAGAATGAAGCAACTCATCCACTGAAAAGAAAAGATGATCTGGAGACGAAAATGAAAGGACCCAGGCAATGTTACCAGAGAAGGCACTGGATTGTGCACTGGGGGGGGGTTACTGAGGCCGTGTGCTCCCAAAAAGGGCCAAGAATGATATCAGTCCCACAATTCTACATGTAATTTCTATGTTTAAGTGTGAAAAAAGTAAAATTGTATCGTTAAAATGTTTATCCTCTTTATTTTTGCTTTTTTTCCCCAATGTAAATCATATATTTCTCTGTACTTAATTCATTCATCATGAAGATGTTCATAAAAACTCACTTTAAAGTTGTGGATTATTACATCAAAAACAGAGAAAACTGAAGAAAGTGTCTTAATTCAGCAAATATATCAATAACTGAATATAAAAAATAGTTTCCATCCAATGTGAGTGATCCAACTCCATGTCTTAATGGTGCATCGATATTATAGAAGATGACTGTGTTTCCATGGTAACCACAGAGCCTCTGAATGCCCAAATGGGTCATATCTAATGAGCATGAGAAGATGAATAACTGTATTTTACACCAATTATTTAAATGGATTGATAGAATTAGTGGTTGAGAAATATCAAACATTTTAGATCAGTGGATGCTTTTAGTCGATGTTGGATCTTTGGGTCTTTATGGGTTAAAGATAATTATAGAATTTGACGCCATTAACACACAAAAAAAATCATTGTAGAACTGTGGGTGTGGTGATATTTTTCTGGTATTATTTCTAATAGCAATGTAACAGTGAAAGTGATTTTTGAGCAGCCAGACCATGACATTGCAGCTATAAATTTAGAGGATTAAAGTTAAGGTGAATATTTTATCTGGTGTATTTAGGGTTTTTTTTGTTTGTTTGTTTTGTTTTTTTCTATATGTGATATTATTGTTTAAAAAAAGCTTCTTGTTAATCTTCAATCTCTTAGCTGCTGCCTTTGTTGTATAACCTGTCACCTTGAAGTGTTATGTGTTTAGTTGTGTTTGTGTCAAAGAGATTTTATCTGGACACTATTAACGCTGTGCCTTAAACCCATTTGAAGCTCTCACAAACCTTAAAAGTCACACATGCACATTGATAAAAAAAAAAAAAAAAATTAAAAAAAAAAAGCAAACAGAAGTGCTTTAAATGACCCCAACTTTTTATTTTTTGTATATTGTGCAAAAATTACTGCTCTGATTTTAATGGAATATTATTAATGAAAAAATTATAAGACCGTGGGGCCTTGGTAAAGCAGATGTACTTGAAACACCCTTTCATGTTTTTCCAATTTTTGTTTTGTTTTGTTTGTAAACCCATGCAGTTCCTGACGTGGATCCAGTACAAATTATTTTTTGTCATATTTTCCTAAAATTGTGCATGCCTTGGCGGAGGTAAGAACTCTAATGAGAGTCCCTGCTAGTTTGGGCGTGAGCTGGGTGGCTTGTTAGCATGCACGCTTGGTGCTGTCACTATCTCTCAAGGACATGGTCTGCCTGGGGGTGGGGTGGGGGCGGGGGTTGGAGAGAAGAGTGGAAAAAAAGTACATGGAAGTCTGCACCTGTGAATTCATGTTGATACAAGTGTGTGTGTGTGTGTGTGTGTGTGTATGTATGTATGTGTGTGTTCCTCCTTTTGTCCTGGTGTGGACTCGGACCTGAATGTACAGTGATTCAAAAGGTTAAAAAAAAATAAATAAAAGAAGTTCCCATGAGAGGAGCCCGCCTTTTAAGAGCTGAGAATTTTAGAGGTTAAGCATTCAGCTGAGATGGTTAAGGTTAGACTGAGAGTTAGGGAAAGCACAGCACCTCAGGGGGTGGTGAAACAAACATCTATATATGCGTGTGTGTGTGTGTGTCGGTGTATTTGTCAAATACTTTTCACAACATATAAAGAAGCTGTCCGTCTGTCTACGTTGGCTCTGAAGTCATTAAGTAGCAGGGGAGTAAAAGCCAACATTAGTGTGTCAGAAGTAGATCTTGCAGCCATGGGCATTTGTTGTGTGTGTGTGTGTGTGTGTGTGTGTGTGTGTGTGTGTGTTATTTGTGCATGCTTCCGAACAATGGACCAGACAGCAATTATTAAGCCTGAGTACCATCAGACACTTTCAAATGGCCACTAACAACCCACAGAGATGATTAATTCTCACAGAAAAAGCAAACAGAACAAAGATCAGCACACACTGGCATTTATGCACTGTATACATAAACAAAACTGCGACATTTTCCCTCAACTATTAAGACTGATGTTGACAGATATCTAACCTGAAGCGTATTTACATTTTCATCATTTTTGGCTTGCATACTTTAGAATTTAGTACCCAAATGCACAACAATGCGTCAGCCCCCCCACTGAGATTGCAGTGAATGATTGCCTTTCGGATGGAAATGAGGTGAACCTTATTAATATCATTAATCTGGCAATATTTTAGAGGTGCTTCAGCTGTCCACCTCCCGTTGACTTCTGTGTGCTAAACAGCTACCAAATGTGTCAGAGAAAGATGTGTTTTTGAGTGTCGCAGAGTTTAGTCTTATCCCAGCTCATTCAAGAAACATGGCACCATCTCCTGGGGGAGTCTAGTTTCAGAGCACCTCACAATGGATATTCATGTGTATCGTTGATGCAGCAAAGAACTAGAAGAGAATACAGAAGAAGTGTAAAGAGGCAAGTGAAGGATAGAAGGATTAGGTTAAACAAGCACAAAAAGGGGAATGTAAAGGTGAATATAATGGTCGTGCATAACTTTGATCTGCATATTTTCATTCATAGGGAGTTTAGACAGTACTCGAGGGAACAAAAAAGCAGCCGTAGATAATAAACAACCTTTGACCTGCATAGGTTTGGGAGAACGTGTGTGTATTATGTTTATGGTCTTAGTCTTTAATTAGTCATTTATTCACCCCTCTTTCAAATGTCTTCAAGCCTTCTGAAGTGAGTAATAAAGTAAAATCCCTATATAACCTTTATTCCCCTAAACCCAGGAGATACAGAAAAAGGGCAGGGAGGGGGATTCTGTATTGGGGAGTGAGATGGGTAGGGTACTGTCAGACACAGGGTGAGAGAAACACAAGAAAGACTTGGTGAAAGATGTAGATCCTAGCCTGAGGCCCAGGCACTGAACCAACTCAGGGTGCTGAGATTAGGTTCTCTGGGGTAATTACACAGGATTAACACCCCACCCCTCCCCCTCTCCTGACCATGAATATCTAATAATCAAACAAGAAGACTGCAGACAGAAATGCAACATTTGTGTACTGGACACGTTGTTCTGTTCTGGTAAGAGCTCTGTTTAAAAAGGAGTGATATTTCACCATTTTTTAAAATGGAATTATGCATGTTAAAAAGTGTAAATGTTCTGCTTGGGTCTGAATTCTTCATTAATTCAACTCCATGGGTCCATCTTCAAACTTATTTCTGAGTAATTACACCAGAATGGTCATTTTAAGTGCTGGCCCTTTAAATGCACACGAGCCACCTCATGCCCCGCCCCCTCCAGGTTGTTGGCTGTGCTGTTCCTGAACATTTTAGGTAATCACCTTGAAGTTTGGACATATTTTTAGTTTTTTACTACAACCACTAATGCTGATAAATAATAGTTTAGTTAATAAGTTAATTATGTCAAACTCAGAGAAATGTTCCTTGGAAGTTTTACCTTAAATGTGCAAATGCTGTGACATAACTGTAGTAAAACTGAACAAATTAAGCAAGAATTAAAACAGGTTACAGAAATTCACTCCATTTTTGCCTGAATTAATATAAAGATAGCTTTGCAGCACCAAGAGGGTTGAAATTCAAACTTTATGAACTATTAGAGTCCAAATACTCAAATAAATGGACCAAAGACTAATAAAAGTGGGTTTAACAAAATATGAGGCCTTTAAACCAGACACTCCTCTTTTACATCCACACCCATATTCATCCTCACTGAAAGGTTTACTCAAACAAATACAAACACTAAAATATCACGGAGGTAGTTTGGCATTTTGTGCGGTCAAGGGTCTGTGGGACACTTTTCGTGTTGTGTTGCTGGTAAAACATGTTCAGCTCCGAACCACAGAGCAGTGGAGGCGTTTTGGGGAGCTGTCCAAATGTAACGGTGCTGAATCTGTCTGCTGGGAGACGCCTGCTCAGCACCGGAGCTGTTCTTCAGCCTGGTGCTGAAATTCAACTCAAGCACAGAACAGTGTATAGCATATGTTTACTTGTAATGTGAATATTTCCCAGCATTACCTGTGCACTAGGACAGACTTACTGATGTATAATTAAAAAAAAAAAAAAAAAAAGGATATACACCGCTGTATACTGGAGGGATGCATTGATTGCCGATAATGATCCCAATAATTCAAATGGCAAATCTGGATGATAAGCAATGCCAATACCACTGTTATTTCCTATTGATCTTTATTTATTTATTTACATATTTATGTATTTGCTTACTCACACTTATTCATTTTTATTTTATTTTTTATTTTATTCATTTTATTTTATGTAGTTGTTTCCCTAAAGGGAGGTAAATAATATTGTGATTTACCCCCTTTTGTGTCACAGAAATATTGAAATCTTCATTTTTTATTAACAGAGCAGTTTTTTTTTCAGTCACTTCTTACTGTAAAAAACAACAAAATAAGCACTGGCTGTTGCAATCTATGAAATGACACATTTCACACCGAAGGTCAGTATGGGTTCAGATCAGCTGGTCAAGGCCAGTCCAGATGTTTGACTGATACATTTGCACATGGCATCCTTTCCCATAATTTAAAAAATTGCTGATACTGGTATCAAATATGAAAAATTAAAATCTCAATTTGGCTGAGACAGATGTTATTTTCTCAGTTTGTTATTTTTGTTAATTGCCTACTTGTTTTTGCACCAAGAAAAAAAGGAAATCTTATTTTTTTATATAGAAAACATAGATTAACTGAATTATATTTAAATTTATCACAACTCAATTACACTCAAGCTTGCTGTGAATGGGATTTTTTTGTATTGATTCTCAAAATTGGCCAATAACAGACAAATTTCACAAATTCCAATATACATATATAATATACTCAAGTCTATGAGCTGTTTTCCTCTGATATTGTTTGATAATATGCGTGGCACGGGGGTGCAGTGGCTAACACTGTCACCTCATAGCAAGAAAACCTTCTGTCTTCTCTTAATCCACCTTCTTAAGATCAAGACAAAACCATAACATTTATTTAAAAATAATAATAATAATAATTTTATAGTTTGGACAAATAATGAACTTACTGTATATTGTAACATGACATCTTTTTTTTTTAAGCCAAATTCCATCTTTGCTGTTGACCTCATCCATGGCAGCACACTGAATTTTCATCTTGGAACTCCAGGTTACATATCCAGACAAGGTGTTTACCTCAATCTAATGTAAGTAACACACGACTATGGACAGAATCCTACTTCAAAACACTCACACTACTCCTTCAAAGTGAAGTAGAACGTTCTGTAAGAAAAGAATAGGGCAATCAAGGTGTCTGTATCCAGGTGACACCTGTTTCGTGCTTACACTGGAAAATGTGTCCCACTTTTAACCTCTATTAATACCCACTAATACAGAGTACCGTCATTGTCTGCAAGTGTGACTTTATGTGAAGAGGCTCTCCAAAGTGAAGTACCAGTAAGGAGGGGCAGATTCTGGGGGGGAAAAAAAGGTCTGTATGGGGCTGATGATGATTGCGATTTTGCACTCAATATGGAAATTCTGTCGGTTCTCTACAAGTAGACAGTTAAACACAGGCTTCTGGTAAGTCTCAACCATACAGAATTAATACTCACTCACATACAGTGTAAGATTTTCTTGTAAAAAAAAGTTTGAATTACGCATTCAGTTTTGGAAGTATTCACTGAACTGATCAGCGTATCTTTTACTCTGTAATGGAGATGGCGGAAAGGGAAAGCACTGGATGGAAAAACCCCAGGAACCGTCCACCACGGATAAATTTAAAACCACATTCAGTAAAACCACATGGGGAGCTGTGCCCTGTCTGTGAAGCTGAAATATGGTAATTCAGGCCATTAACATGTGATATTTGGTGGATGCTTTTATGCTAAGAGGCTTACGGCTCCATGAGTGTGAATCTTTTTTTTCCTTTTTTTTTTTTTATTGTGAGTGACCGCAGTGGGAGTTGAACCCCTAAAACTACATTTCTGTAACCTTCAAAATATGCAAGATCACTCATCTATTTCTGTTGCTGTGCTGCTCAGTTATTTTTTGTTGCTCCTGTCAGATTAATACATTCTGGGCCACATGTGATTTGGGAAAACTGTAACATTATGGATAATAATTCACTGCATTTTGATCTTTTACATACATTAAACATTTCTTGATTATTGCAAATTAATTCCAAGATGGATTTGGGTCATGGGTATGAAATCATGGAATGCATTGGATGATGAATTTAACTTTTTCACTTCCTTGACAAAGTTTAAAAAAAAAAAAAATAGATGCCTTAACTTTAAAATGCTGTAGGAATATAGAATTAAGATTGTAGATAATGTTTTTGTAGCTGTTGATTTTTTTTGTCATGGTGTGAATGTTTGATGCTGTACATGTTTAATTTAATGTAACAGGATAGGCAAAAAATAAGCTTTTGTTTCTAGACTATTTTTCTTTTCATTTTATATTTATTGTAATTATTGTAGTAAGTGCAGTGATTAATGTACAAACCAAAAATAAAGTCATTCATTTATTCCTAAGTTAGAAATAACATATAGAGCTAATGACGCCAGTGTGCTTTGTGGAAGTTAGCTGCTCCCACTCTGTATATGTTTGGAGATGGTGTTTCCATACAAATCCCGTGGAGCGGTGCATGGCTTTTCAGTTGATAAACATAAACCGCACGTCCAAACCGTGAGCTAAAATTGCACAAACAGCAAAATGGATTTGTGTCTGCGGTAAACGGACATTCTGTCATTTTGGAGATGTATGAGTGCTTCTACATTTACAATCATTAGCCATCATCCCCCGATCCTCTCCATCACTACTCTTTAGCAGCTGTTAGTCTGACAACGTGGTTTTTAAAGCCGATTATTTTCGTAAAACCAGTTCATCGCACAGAACCAACCAATTAAAACAATAAAATAATGTTTGTAATTCTGATCATTTACTGGATTAACAATATGGCATGTGATATACAGAAATTGTTATATATGTACACATATGTGCAAGCTATACTAACCTCCTCCAGTTTGTGTTTTCTTTTCCCATTTCTGACTAAATACACTAAATAGACAAAGGGCATGTGGCTGCATTAACATTTTACACTGAAATCCAAAATATCAGAAGCAGCATGTTGTGGTGTGATTTTCAACTTGCACAACAGATGAATGCACAAAATCATGAATTATCAAATAAGCAACTGGCCATTCATGGTGAGAAGGACAAAATATGTGAAGCTTTTAGTGCATGTTTCCGTTCTGCATGACTGAAAAGCATTGTTTTCGCTGGCAAATAAAACCAGAGGCTCCCGCTGTGACTTAAAAAGAACAGATCGTCCAGTTCTTTTCAGTGTTTGAGAAGAACTCAACTCCACTGCTGTCCACTTATGGTGCTCTCTTATTTTAATCAATATTCAAAGGGTTTCTTCCCTTTAAACGTTACTCATAAATATTTAGTGATACAATTATATGTCACTGTTAAGATACAAATGTGCATCTCAGAAGAAAGAAGAGCAATATTCTGTTTAGTATACTTCTTTAGTCCTGTTTTCCATAATATGGTACAGGCGGGTAATAACTTCAATCTTATGAGCTTTGCAAAAAATCCGTTCAAAGTCCGACGAGGCTCCAGAGCATTACAGTGGAGCTCTGTCTGTTAAGGTCTGCAGTTGAAAAGAGGATGTTGCACTAGTGCTATTGTCTCAGCTTAACTCGCGTCACCTCCCTTGGCCCCTTTTCTCTTCTGTTCTCTACGGTGCTGACATGTAATTTTCTGTACACTGTAAATAAGTCTATAAGTGGTAAAAGTGCAAAGGTTTTCCAACTGGGAGCCTTTTCCGCACCCATACTTGTCAGTGTAAAGGGATAAAGGTCCCTCCTACTCACTCGGACTGGTGTGAAACAAGGGACTAATGTGCTGTTTGTTTACAAATACTGTATTATTGTTCTGTCTTCGGCGGTAGCTCTGAATACCGCATGTAGGCGATGACCACCTCCATCACTTTATAGTATTAGGAAGAAGACTTTGAAATCCAAACTCTGAAAACCCTAATAATTAAGACATCGTGTCCAAAGACGACATGCTAGAATCAGACACTGTGTCCTAAGTTCAGACGGAATATCAAGTAGTATTGATTAATTTTGGATAGACCTCTGTTTCACCTCTCTATCTGTGCACTCACTCTGTGCTTCTGAAATGCCATTCCTCTCTCTTGGTAATGTAATCACAGCTGGAGACTGTCCTCTGTCATGCTGATGAAAACAACATTATCCAGTTTTAGAAACAAGTGGTATACATTTCAGCTGTCTGCAAAATGGGCTGCTTGGTCTCTGTGGTGCTGAAAAACACTCTCCCCCCCCCCCCTCTCTTTTTTTCCAGTGATACTGGCACAGCAGGAAACTCTTCAGCTAAGAATGATGCTCAAAGTCAAAAGTTTACTACACTTAAACAACAACCAACCGTACCAAACATCTAATACTGGTGATAGATCAATTAACTGGACAGCCACTCAGTCGGGACAGTTAATTTGGAATTTGACACCACTGGCAATGGCTGATTTATTGTCATTGGATTAGCTGCACATTATTTTACTAGACTGGTCATTAAACAGTGGCTGCAGAGATGTGTAGGCATCATAGACTGTAGCCTGTGGCTCTGTCAGTGTGGTAAAAAGCCTTTTATTTAATATAAAGTATGTACACTAGAGACAGGATGCAGACTATGGGAATGTGAGCATACAGATAAATTACAAACATCCATGTTACAAGTGGTCGTTTAAGGTCAACAGTGTTCCGACAGCTTTTCTGTATTGTTCTTTCTGTGCCACATGGGCTTCTTCTGAGTTCTCCGCTTTCACCCACCATTAAAATTAGGTACATATAGGTTAATTCTCCTGTCAGTACCCATGACCATATTACTGATGAAGCTCTGAAGTTGGTCCCCTAATGCCTTCAATGGCAGCTCACTGCTCCCAATATGTGTTATGTGCTAATGCTAGTACTGTATTCAATTCAATTCTGTTTATTCGCCAGACTCTTGTCCAAATCCACATACATAGTACATATACACATCAAGACAGAC
>JAPSES010074160.1:0-10625 GCA_029822895.1 Maxillicosta whitleyi
ATGTGTTTTTCTTTTTAATTTGAATTAAGTAAAAGAATGAGCAGTCACTAATAAGAAAATGAAAAAGCAAATTGGATGATTTATTAACAATTATGAGTCAAATAATGCAGCTAAATTCAGAAAATGGAAAAGCATTTCTACTAATGCGTTTCCATTTGGATTATGGTAACTATATATATGTATATATATCCATACATTTACATGGGTGAGGATAGGTAAACACTGGTATGAAGGTGTTTTCAGGTAAACCGGTCTTCTCAGTTGTGATTAATGAACTTTCTCTTGCTGTTTGAAGGTGTTAATTACTCAGAATTTTTGTGTAACCCAAGTATGATGGGATGATGGAACTGACTTGCTGTTATTTCTATTATAAATATGCACTTTTGGAATATGAGTCACAATGTTACACTCTAATAAAAAAAATTAACTTTTTATTTATTTAGGATTATCTTCAACAGCATGAGTGTTGTCTTTGTTGAACATTAAAATTAATCATAAGCAATAGCGTACATCCCACAAAACATTTACTAAACTAAAATAAATCACAACTTCCACACTCATAAATTACTTGTTTAGCTGCATAAAAATGTCATTTATAGACAAACACAAACATATATAAATTGGCCTCAAAGCTCCAGGTTACATAGACTCCACCAGAGATACTTACCGATTTAATCCCATAAATACAGAAGGTCAGAAGGACATTAATGGCATCTTTGGTTCTTTGAATAAACAGCACAAAGGATAAAACATTAGGGCCGAGTCTCCTTCACGTGTATGATGAAAGGAGATCAAGCCGAGTTTTTGTTGCTAAGAATAAGCAGCAGAGCATCCAAGCTGTTCTGACGAGAAGTAGGTCAATTCAAGACCCAGAAAACATGTGAGGTGTTTTGATCCAGAGATGAACCTCCAGTATCCTACGAAACTGCGCAACTCTTCAAAAACAAACAAGTCAGAGGACACGCACTGACTAGAGCCCAGAACAATATCTGACATGTTTTATAAAAATTACTGGAAATGTGTTCTTTTAAGTAGCCTGGCCACCCATCCAATCTTTTCAATGACAAATCCATCTGGAATTAAGGGGCTTTGAACCAAATATGAAGGCGGGACTTACATGCACCGAGTAAAAGAACCTGGAATCTTGTACCCGGTACTACTTTTTTTAGTACTTTCTTGGCCAAGGTTCCGAAACAGGTGAAGAGATACTAAAATATAACGTGTTAACACTTAGTCCACTGATTGGTCAGAGAGTTTTCTCTGCGTCATTGTGTCATCACTGTGCGTCACACCATTTTTAAAAGAAAAAACCCATTTGGAAGTTTACAATAAACATACCAGTAGGAAGTGGTGGAATCTAACAAAGTATTTTTACTTCGTTACTGTACTTAAGTAGTTTTTTTTTGTATTTGTACTTTACTTAAGCAAAAATAATAATGCATACTTTTACTTTTATGTCACTACATTTTGTAGCAGTTATCTGTACTTTCTACTCCTTACATTTCAGAAATTGATGCCGTTACTCGTTACATTATATTAACATCTTTTCGTATATATCTTGTTTTTTTTAACTTTTCATCTAAATCTTTCATCTAAGGCCCCAGCAACCGATAGCTGTCGTGCAAAGACATTTCATCTGTTTAATAAGTGACCCTGTTTAGTACAAAACCTTGTTGTTATTCAGTTGTGTTGCATTACAAACATTATACTTCCTTAACTGTTTCAACTTAAAAAGCCTTCTATTGCTTCAGTAGATGCAATGTCTACCCTGTGGGACAGTAAAGGTTCTACAAACCAGTTTAGCTGAAATATTGAACACACACACACACCTGCAGTGACCAGCATCAGACAATAACGCTTCAGAAGACAGATTTACAACAATAAAGTACTGAAAATACCCAGGCTATGTATGAATATATTAAATTAAACTGGTAAAAGAGCATATTGTGTGTAATTGACCTTTTTATTTTCCATTTTGCAGCCTTTATCAGAGACCATTTACATGACTTGCACTTTTTATTTGCGGTAACACGACACTATTAATTAAAAGACACAATCGAACATAATTCCTCAATATGAAGATATTTCAAGCCTAATCTGCTCTTAGTATCTGAAACACAGTTATGACAGGGATGACCCCGAAGAAGAAACATCCGACCCCCGCTAGTAGGAGGCGTTTCATCAGCCTCAGTCCTGTGACACAGCATTCACAGACATTCCTGTGCGTCCATTCGTCCAAGCGTCTCCTCAGAGTGATGCAGCACGAGGTGGACGAAGCCGGCGCCGCCTGAGGTTCCAGACTGGTAAGTGGGCCCGGCGCCGGGTCGTAGAACACCACCCCACTGCTATACAACTCCTCCTGCAGCCTTTGGATCTCCCACTGTGGGAAGGGGGTGGTCTGGCGGCAGAAGGGGCACCGCAGCCTGCTCGGGTCCCTCGCCCTCTTTAGGATGCCCGTCGTGCAGTGGTGACACAGGGTGTGGTTGCAGTGGAGGAGGACGGCTCTGTGCTCCCCCTGCCAGTCCAACACCTCGCTGCAGATGGGACACTCCCGCCGGCTGCTGCCACTTCCACTGCAGCCACGATCATCCCCGTCACACAATTCCAGCTCTTGTGGAACAGATGTCTTTGGTTCAGCCCCATCTGTTGCTGTTTGCGCATCTGATTTGTGAATGTCATCACTGCTGCACTGGTTTTTGTCGAGCAAAGGCAACGTTACTGTGTCGCTTCCTGTTGTGTAAAAAACTTTTGTCTCTTCTTTACCTGTTTCGACCTCTTCATCAGCTGCTTCTGCCATCATTCCTGACTAAGAAGACCCACCCTTTTCCTGGTTGTAATTTCACAAGTTAAAGAAAGTGTTTGCTTTTCCTCTCTCAGCTGAGCCAGATGATTATGTAATGCTTAAGTACAACAAAGGCATCAAAGTTCCTTCCACCATAAACCCAGATAAGATAAGCACATTCACAGATAAGGAGCGCCAGCCGATAATATGAGCCTCACAGAAGTGCCACTGGCCAAATAGTACAGTGCACATTTCACTATTCCACTCAATTTAACACACTAACCTATTCAGGGCTATGGAAAGCTTCAGAAATGCATGAGCAAACACGTTACAGCAGAGGAGACGGATTTATTCTACATATTTAAATAAACTTTACATGTGTAGATCAGCCACTAAGAAAAATACACTTTATATTGAGCATGAATGACAGAGAAGTCCATATAACAGGGTGATTTTTAACTTATTAAATATTCTCTCCATGTTCTTACCACATAAACAATTATTGGGAATAAAATGTAATGCAAATAAGATAATACCACACACAGAACCCCCCCCCCCTACAGATTATCCTCGCTGTCACTCACTGCACTCACCAGAAAAATGTGCACAGACTGAATAAAAGTGAATATAATATGTATGATTAGATCAAATAAATATGACCAGATGTTACATGAAATAAACAACACTTTAAGGATAAAAGAATCTAAAGAAAAATATTCTCAGAAATGCGACTCCTTTGTGCAAAAAGCCTGTAACTAACTCTGTGTTTCCCGAATGTTTGGTCAGGACTCAAAATCAGACACAGACTTTCACTGCTTTCATTAGGTGATGATTCGAAAAGACTCAATAAGATAGAAACAAAACCTAATGAGGAGATACAGGAGTACATTCAGTTTTTGTACTTTAAAATAATCATAAATGTCGTAAAATGACCTAAACAAGAGCTTCGTTATAAAATGGCAGCTCTTTTAAGGGAATAATCCGCACATTTTAATATTATTGTCACATAATGATGACACTAACTGTGGTTTGTCTGAAACTTTGGACCTTTGAACTTTTTTTTTTTTTTTTTTAAATGGAAGAGGAAACTATCTGATTAAAAAATAACATTCATGTTCATGTGGATAATTTTGAGTCCTGGTGAGATACTAACACAATGTTTTTCAACCTTGGTGTCACCTGAAATTTGAAGTAAAAAAAAACAAAAACCCTTACCAATAAAAAAAAACAAACATGTGCAGCAGCTCTTTCATAATTCATAGTTTAGTTATTGTTTGTTCAGTATTAATTGTCAGCCTTATCAGCCCAGCCAACCTGGACTGACTACATATCATGACCAAGGAAAAGTTAATTCTCTCTTTGCCCAGTAATCTGAACCTGGCTTTTGTGCCTCAGTCTATAGTAATATATATTAAATAGAATAAATGTAATCCAAAATTAACATTTAATTGGAACATAGTATAGAAAACTATTCATTTTAGCACAAAAAAAGGTCTCAATTTTGAATATTAGGGGTCACCAGTGGTGTTAAAGTGGGGTCATGAGCCAAAAACGGTTGAGAACAACAATAGTAACTTGTGTTTTGGGTCTCAAGCTGATAAAGTTCGGAAAGCATTGTATTAATTCTGCCTTCACGTGTCGTCGGGAAGATGATCCTTTCCACTTGTAATCTCGAAGTGACAAATGTGTTGTGTTCAAGTGCTTTTATCATCCTAGTGAAATGAAAAATGGCTGACAAAATATATCATGACCTGCTACTTAAAACAGAAAAAAACGTTTTGGATGTGTTAATGCATCTGCTACAGTGCTTTCCATGTATTATATGTGCCAAAATCATAGGCTAACAGTGGTAGAACATTAGTAAAAGCATTTGTGGTTTATCGCTCATCACTCTCTGCCATGTTGAAAAGTTCAAAGGTTGTTTACAGCACGGAAAATTGTTTATTCATGTAAAATTTTTGAGTTTGTAACTAGTATTTACCATAACTCCCATAGCACGTGAAAGCAGAACAGCATACAAAACAAAAATAAGCCACACAAAATAAATATTAGCTTTACAGAGGTGGCGGCGGTGGTCCGAAATTTTGAGCGGGGTCACAAGATTTGCCGAGGTGTATCGTCACAAGTCACATCTCACTTTTAAATCATGTAAATATTTTAAAGATATACCTTGTAAAACAACTTACCATGTGTTATAGATATACACAACTATCAGAGAACTTGCATTGACATGCCTCACCACTAAATTATAAATAAAAGACTTTCAAAATGATAAATAGGTTATATCAATGGGATCACCTGGTGACCTCGCTCATCTAAGGCAGTGGAACTAACCACTGAACCACTGAGCCACCAAACCACTGATGCTATGAAGAAATATATTGTGGAATGCTGGTGGAGCAACTGGGGGCAAGTTTCCCAGCATGCATTGGGGCAGGGTAGTTTGGGATAGTTTTATGTGTTTACAGTAATTTGGGTTTTGATTTGTTAGCAGAGTTCTGGTGTGTTCGACCCTTTTTGTTTGTTATTTTCTTGTGGAATGATTATTTTTATTGAGTTCATTTTCTGGCACCATGAGTTAAGTTGCTCTTTTGTTCCATGAGACTCTGTAGTACTTTCATACCAACACATAACAGATCCTTTGACATCTGAAAATTCTCATAAGTGAATGAACACTCCCTCCTTCAGTCAGAGTTGACAGTAAAATTTCTGTGACTTTCACATTATGTTGGTTTTATAGTACTGAAAAATGGATTGTTGATACTTTGTTGCACTAATTAAACAATAAAACTCACTCTAAAACATCATCTTCCCTTCAGACAAGCTTCTGATCAAGTCTGCTTGTTCAGGAAGATTTTATCTTTGCTCTGGACGGGGGGTTGATGATCAGTTTATGGTCAGTTTTATTAATATTTTGGTTCATGTATTTATTTTGTAAATTTTTTTAGGTTATTTTTGTTGATTAATGTGATCCATTTTCCATATTTCCAGTCACTTGTTGTTCGTTGTTCATTTTGTGGATTATTTTTGCCAATTGTTTAGGTATTTTGCTAATTATTTGGTTCATTTTTGTTCAGTTATTATTTATTAGTTTGCTCTTTTTTGTTTACTTTAGCAATTCTTTTTTTTTTTTTTCATTGTTTAGATACTATGCTTTGGTTTTTTTACTTGGTTTTCTGACTGCTCTGGACCTTTTATTGTGGCCAGCCTAAGGCACCCCTGTGCAATAACCCTACTGTCTAATCAGCATTTTGATATACTGCTCCTGTGAGGTGGATGGATCTCAGCAAAGGAGAAGTGCTCACAAACACAGATCTAGACACATTTATGAGCAATATTTGTGTACATATAAAAAAAAAAGTCTTGGATCTTTGAGTTCAGCTCATGAAAAACTCAAGCAAAAACAACAAAAAAGGTTTTTTTTGTTTTGTTTTTGTTCAGTGTAAGTCAGAGACAAGAGCACTAAACGTTTCTTCAAGAGGCTCAGTCCTACCTTTTCACTTGTTTTGCTGATTCATTATGGGTGACAGATAAAAAATCAATGGATGACCTGCTTGGGATAAGATTAATGCCAGCGCTGACCTGACATCCTCTGCCTTAGTCTTAAAAGGAGGTTAGAAGTCCAAAGTGTCACGGCGGTACTGCAGCCGTGGGCTGTTCTCGCTGTAAAACTGACTGTACCAGCGCCGGTGTTTCAGGATGGCTGAGTCCTCCTTCACCAGCAGTGGCTTTGAGATGTACTTCTTATTGTTCCAGATCATGACGTCCCGCTCAAACTGCACAGAAGAATAAACCATTAAGACACATAATGAACAGAAAACTAAGACAAAAAGCACCAGGGTCAAATACTGAGCCATGTGGAACGCTCATAATATTAATAAAAGAGGAGAAGGAGCCTGTTTACATGCACACTAATACTTTGATTATTATCTGACTTCAAGAGTTAAAAGATTATTCAACTGATCATACAAATATATTTTTTCACATAATGCCAGTGATTATGACAAATTTATTTACACAATTGGATTTTTTCCCAATACTCCAACGTCTTCATGCATGTATATCTATTAATCTGAGTTATTCCATCCTTTTACATCTGCACACGTGTAAAAAAGTGTGAGCATCACCAAGTTTCTGGGTGTGCACATCTCTGAAGACCTGTGCTGGGACACTAACATCACATCACTGGCCAAAAAAGCCCAACAGCGCCTGTAATTTCTCCGCAAACTGAGGAGAGCAAGAGCCCCGGCCCCCATCATGCACCCCTTCTACAGAGGCACCATCGAGAGCATCCTGACCAGCTGCATCACTGTGTGGTACCGTGGTTGCACCGTGTCCTGCCACAAGATTCTGCAGCGCACAGTGAGAGCTGCTGAGAAGATCCTTGGTGCCCCCCCCCAACTCCTGTCTCATCAGGATTGCGAGTGCCCACACCCACCCATCTCACAGCTTCTTCAGCCTGCTGCCGTCAGGAAGGAGACTGTGGAGCCTCCGGTGCAAAACCAGCAGGCTCAAGGACAGCTTCTTCCACCAGGCTGTTTGGCGGCTCAACTCTCTCCCTGCTCTGCCCCCTCTCCCAACCCCTGCCGACACACCTCCCCACTGCCCCCACAGCATTTGACATCATGCTGCCTCCTCCCCATACACATACACATACACACAGCAACTCAAACCTCAAGACTTTGCACAGTTTATTTATTATTCTCATTTGCACTACATCACACTACCTGACTTTCTATTAAAATTAAAATTAAAATGTGAATTACACCAGTGCCTTGTTTGTTTGTTTACTGTTCGTTCATTGTTTATTGTCTATCTTATGCTCTTTCATCTCATTATGCTCTTTATGTTTATTGTCCCACTGTCTTACTGTCTTATTGTCTATCGTCTATTGCACCGTGGGTCTGGGAGGACTGAAATTTAATGTATGCTGAAAACATATAGTATACTTGACAATAAAACTTTGAACTTTGAAAACAATTAAATCATAGACAATGGAAGTGGAATAGTCAAATGTGAGCAGAAGACAGTAACAGGAAGTTTTGAGTCTACCATCACTATGTACATACTCTGAAAGAAATCCGATAATAGACTGAAGCATCTAAAGCAGGGTTTTCAATTATCGCATTTCTGATGTGTATGTAAACACATCAGATTTAGTTAGATTTAAAATTACCTAATTACTCCCAGTTCTCAGATTTTTATTGTCATGTAAACAGGCTTGTTGTCAGAAAATGTATAATCTGGACATGAAGGTGGAGGAAGTAAGACCATGATGAACATGAAAATGGAAAACCATAATACAGTAATTATAAAAAAAAAAAAAAAAAAAAAAAAAGGTTATATGGGATACAACCAAAAGGGGCGGGACTTGTGTAAACAGAGTAGAAGAGGCAGAGTGCTACTAATAAAAAATATATGGTGAGTTGTGAGAGACAATCCCAATACATAAAACATAAAAGACAAACTGTGAAACTGAGGCTGAAACTGAAGCACTGTGGTTCTGTTTATCTGTTAAGTGTTCATTGTGGTCGGTTTCAGATGCTGCAGCTCTTTCATAATTCATAGTTTAGTTAGTGTTTGTTTAAAATGGTTTGATTGTACATATCCTGATCAAGGAAAATCTAATTCTCACTTTGTGCAGTAATCTGAACCTGACTTTTCTGCCTCCATCCATAATAATATACATTATATGGAATAAACGTGTCTAAAATTAATGTTTATTTACAACATAGTATAACAAACTATTTCATGATCAAAAACAAATTTATTTTAGCAACAAAAAAAAAAAAAAAGCCTCCATTTTGAATGTCTGGGATCATCAGAAATTTGTGATGTTAAAATAAGGTCAAGAGCCAAAAAAGGATGGAAAGCACTAACCTTTACACATAAACTCTGAGGGGAAAAAAACACCTCAAAGTGAAATTCAAGAATTTTGCTATGCTAGGATATGAAATGTCAAAATACACATTAAGTAAGTTCATGAAAATAAAACTAACACAATGTATCTGTCAAGGCAGTTTATCTACAACAATGAATAGATTTTGTCAAGGGAAGCTGGTGGTAGTAGCCTCTTAGCCAACTACTGTTCCGCCTGTGTTGCCATGGTAACATTACACAATGCTTGTCCCAATATATGCATTCTGTACATCCACGTAACCAAAAGAATGTCGTCAAAAGCTCAACAAAACCAACTGTGGGGAAACAGAATGTGACTTAAACAAGCACTTAAATGGGAAAAAATCTAAACCAAGGCAACAATCTGAGACCAGCACACGTCAAAAATAATCTTACAAAAAAGACCATGAGACTAACTTTGTTTTCTGATAAAACTCACTGAACAAAACAAAGAAAAGCAAAAATGAACCGTTGAGTTGTGAAGCAATGATCGTGAATGTTGTCTTACTTTTGCCATTTTCTGATCAGAACTTATTTGTTTATTAATTAAACTCCTGTTATTGGTGAATTCATAGTTTTGTGTTACATTGAAATGATTCCACATGGAAACAAACGGCCAAGGGTTTAGCACATAGACCTTCAGAGCTCCAGGTCTCCATAGGAACAAACTGCATTTATCAGAATTTATGGTGGTGAAAATATTTTAAATATAACTTGCACTTATTGATTTTTAGGTGCCATCAATATGTTTTGCTGCTGTTCGTGTTGACAGAAAACCCTTGTATGAATCAGAATAGGTGTCTTGTGATTCTCTGAAGTGTATATTTTTTCCACACTAATACGGATATTTTAGAAATCTGTATGTTTGAGTATTTTATTCACACATAAACTGTATTTTTGGTCCAGCTAATTTGAAGAATGCACCAAAAAAAAAAAAAAAAAAAAAAAAAAATTTAACATAAAAACAACAGTGGCAAATAAATGGAATGCATTTTTTTTTTTAAACATTATTTTAATCTTTATTAATCAGTAATTTACCTGCAGCGGATTAGAGTTGTGCAGTCTTTATTTACCCTGAGATCTTAATAACAGAGCAAAAAAAATACTTGAGAGATCATCCAAATAAAATAAATCCGAACATATTTTGTAATATGAAGGTTGGATGGACGGAGGAAACATCTGTTTAGAAGCATATCTGTATCCATGTGGACAGGGTAGTGAAATAGAGGGGACAGCCATGGTCATACTATAAACCACCATCATGGTTGTATAGTACGACCAGTTGTAATTAGTCCTGCTTTTATTCTGAACGACTCCTGTGTTCACTGTAACAATACCCAGGAGCCTTGGATGCTGTTGCCATGGAGAAGAAATGAGCCAGAATCAGTTGACTTACTCAGGGCAGTAGTCAGTAATCAAGAAACCAATCATAGAATAGATGAAACACAGTTATCATCGTCATCTTTGCTCTGTTCTGTGTTTTAATGGGCATATCCACTGTATAAACACTAGTGTGCCATACCAACGTCTTTATATTTAAGCCACTGTTTTACTGCCTCCCCACACAGCTAATTATCAGTTTTAATGAGGACAATTCACACCTTTTCTGTGACTTTGTGGCGTTACTTCTCATGGCAAAGAGAAGGGAACTAAAGCCAAAGACATAGTAGGAGGCAGAGACACACAATTAAGTTTGAGACCAGTTTTTCCTCCTGAGGAAAATATCTGCATGTTCCACTTTCTCCTGCAGCGAGTCTAGTACATTGTCTGCCGCAGCTGGAAACAAGGTTAGAGAGACGAATGAGGCCGAACTGAACGTACTGCACCGAAAAATCTAAAAAAAACAAAACAAAACATGGCACTTTGGTAGCACTTTGGGCTACAGTTTTTGTATGAAAGGTGCTATACAAATAAAGTTTATTATTATTATTATTATTATTATTAT
>JAPSES010074161.1:0-10625 GCA_029822895.1 Maxillicosta whitleyi
CCCAACACCACCACCATGTCCTTGTTAAACTGGTGGTTTTACGTCAGAGTGGACTGGTTTGTTTCAGTATGATCCAGAGGGTCATGAGCTTTAGTAGACTCATTTCTTCTCTTCCACTCAAACTGGGTAGAAAACCTTTACACCAGTCAAACCCTACTGGAAACTATTTTAACTGGTTTTATGGACTTTTATGAACACCCTGTTTTTAATTGAATCATGTTGTAAATGTGTTCTACTCAGGTTTATCTTGTTACCATTTCAATTGTTACTTTAAAACAGACTCGACTGTCCTCTTTTTGTCTTGTGTAAAACTGATTAAATCACTACATCAGCAGAAAACGGCGACACTGATGCTGCAGCACTTGATTCTCAGCGATGGTGTGTAAAACCTGCGTGGCGGTCAGGATGACGGACAGCCAAGACAAAGCCCTTCATCAGCTAATCACAGCGAGGAACAAAACCTCCATCTATCTCAGCATCGGTAATGAGAGACCCCTTTAAAGACCCGAAAAACTGTTTAACACCCTCCGATGGTGAATTACATCTAATGAATTCAGTGTATGGGTGTAACTGCACTGGCTGATGGGTACTGGAGTTCAGTCTGTATATTGTGTCTAATTACAGTCATTAAGAAGTTTGAATTTAAAGCAGGAGGTATTCAAACCAAACCTGTCATTGGGTCGTCTTCTAAACTTCACTCTGACACGTTAAGCTTTAATGTGAAGAAAATCACCACCCCCTATCTCACTGCCGTCACCATCACCGCCACCCCGAAGCACCCAACGAAGCTCAATGTTGTGTGAATGAAAAAGTGGAGCTAATGAGACATTTTTACACTATTCAAGTCTTTGTTGGAACACATAAATGCGGTACATTTGAACTTTATTGGAGTCGAGTAGTTGGTATCAACTCCAGGATTCAAACACGGAGCAGGTTACATTAAACACTTCAACACGTTTGACTTTTCTTAATAATTCCATTTACCTTGATGTCTGTAAAACAGGTGAATATCGACACACTCCTGTTCTTTTTCTGCTACAGGACCGATTCAGTTCAATTACATTTATCTCACATTCACAATAAAACAACAACGGAAACGTCACATAAAAAAACAACATAATGTGATGTAAACACAGGGTGTGTAGGAAACAGAGAGACGTCAATATCATCATCAACAGGTACTTTTTACTGTTTTTTTTCTTGTGTTTGTGTTTTCACCCCTCTTTCCTGTTAAACCCGGTTTGAGACCCAGGTGGACCCTTGGGAAAGGTTCTTTACTCTATACATCCCTATACCTGTAGCCACAAGGGGCAGTGTCTCGTTGTGCCGGTCCCAAGCCAGGATAAATACAGAGGGTTGTGTCAGGAAGGGCATCCGATGTAAAGTCAAGCCAACCAACATGTGAATGTGTCACTGCCCGGTCAAAACCCGCAAGCAGGGAAGGAAAAACGGCCGGTATACAAATGTTGACTGAAACCCCTGGATGACCGTGGTCTGTTCGTGCTCTACAAAGGTCCATCCCATAGATGTCCAGAGATGTTTAAGTCTGTTTAAGACCACTGAGGACCGGTGCAGAACCTTCACCTGGACTCTAATCCACTGTGGATTTCAGGGTTTGTTTCAGATAATTGACGATGTGATGTTTGCTTCCAATAATCCGAAAAAATCCAAACTACATCACATGCGGTATCTACTGTGGTCCAAAAAACCAAGATGCTTCATGAAAAAAAAAACCCAAAAAACAGTGTAATGTAATAAAAAGTCTCATGAGGAGTAATTATAAAACATTTTATTCTTGTATTTGTGATCTTTGACCCATTCTTCTCACTAAAAACATCCAGTTCTTCAGTGTTCCCGGTCCGTCTTCATGGGGGTTAAGGTTCTGGTTATAAATGTTGCTGTTTTACTGTGACTTGTCGTCATGTCCTAAGTGGACCGCAAGGTTAAAAACCAAAGTACACTGAAGAAAATGAAGAGAACAAAATGAACAAACCAATAAATCAATAAGCAACTGGTCTCGAGGAAGTCTTTTGGGTCACTTTAGCCAGTCCCCAAGTCCAGATAAAGGAGAACGGTTGCAACTGGGACATTAAATAAAACAAAATATATTTCAGCTGTTTTTATTCTCACTTTTTTTTGTCTCTAACACAGTGTTATTCCTCTGTCCTACACAGTTAATTATAATTACATGAACATTAACAATTATGCAAATTGGGTGATGATGCTTCTTAAACTAAGATGAAGAATCAAATCCATGACTTGCATCCGGTTTGGTCTAAAACACCACAATGCTTTGTGTTCAAATACTCAGCATCTTAAACTTTCATCATTATAATACACAGCAAAGGATGAAAAATTTCTAATAACTAATACTTAGTTCCTCCTGCTGGTGGCCCTGAAATAGGTTCTATTGCTTCAAAGTTTTTTGGTATCAAAGTCCAAGTCGAGTCAAAAGCCAAAAGCATCTGCTCAGTTAAAACCACTAATATTCTCCTTTTTCTTCATAAAAACGCTGAATAGTTGCTGAGATATTTTATTGAGGGCGTTAAATGTCATGGTGTTGCAGCTGAAAATCTCTACGCTTTGCCTTTTCCTTCTGGCGGTTGTGGAGATGCTTCACATGGGTGTGACCTTTGACCCCCTGGTCAGAGGGTCGGCTCATTCACAACGTGATTCTATATGTTCAAAAGTTTACATCCAATCAATCCTGAACAACAGCACATCTCCACCACCGTCCACAGCTGGTCAACAGACTCAATGACACTAAAAAGAACTAAAATGACGCAACCAGGATTTAATGACCTTTGGATTCAATCGATAACACCATGACAACGGGCGCCGCTTGGAGGTTCTGCTCCATGTTTTAACCCTTCATGGACGACTGTGTCTCCGGCACCACAATTTTCATCCATCGTCATTCAATTTAGTGTAACTCCTGAACCGTTTGGACTCTATTGACGAAATCCAGCGGTCGCCTTTTAGCTGAAATTGGGTTCTTTCTGTTGGTCTAAAACACATTAGGGTAGAGATCTGCATTGGCTGAGGGAGAGAGGGGTGGAAGTTGGCAAAGAAGAGAGTAGCAGAGGGCAGTCAGTGAGAGAGACATACAAGATTTTTATTACTTTTAGTGGTTAATTCTTGTAAATACTTGTATATAATAGATATAGTGTTTTTTTGTAGTGTTCTGCTAGTGTGATTTACAGTGTTTTTGTCAACTTTCAGTGTTTTTATCTCTATTTTTGCAGTTTATATAGTTCATTGATAGTTGTATTTTATCTGTAAATATATAAATATATGTATATATAAATCTAATATGCAAATCTATCCAGGACATACACAGATTCATTGTCTGTATTTAACTCAGATGATGGATGTTTTTGTCTACATCTAGATAGAACGTGAACACAGGATTAAAATGCCTAGAAAGAGCCAAAAATAATAAGAACATGGACACAGGATGACCTAGATCAGTGTTTCTCACTGGGGGTGTTGGGACACCATCAGGGGGTGTTTGGCTTTTGGCTCAAAAGGGAGCACTGAGGCTGAAATGGGGGCGTTCGTCTGTATATGCATGTTATGTCAATGGCAGATAAAGTACAGATGCTCATGACACTCAGAGTGTTTTGTAGAGTCAGATTAGGATATAAAACCTGGATGTTGGTTTTCTATTCATCCCTGCAGGGTCTGGGTTTTCTGTGAGCAAACAGCCAAGGCATTCAGCGCCGTAAATAAGCAAATAAAAGGCCGGTGATCGCCTTTACCACCGTCGTCTATTTCAATCAGAGGCAACGCCGCCATGCAATGGTGGGTCGTAAAAGTGTGACTCCACAGTGGAATGGATGAGGCCGGTTCATCCACTGTGACGCTTTAATTAATACATGACACTGAGGTGGAAGATGCAGAAACCCAGTGATGGAAAGGGAGGGAAACGGTGACGTTAGAACGCTGTCGAGTTATGAACAGAACAAGGAGAGAGGAGATGTCGAGCAGATTAAATCACCATCATTATCATCATAATAAAACCAGGTCTAGGAAAGGAGTCAGAGGTCAAAGGTCTAAGTAGTGTCTGTTTCTCTGACTCACATGTACTGACTCTAAAAATAAAGTGATTCTGAATTATTAATCCTTTCTGACTGAATGTGAATCCCTTTATTAACATTTCTGGCTGATTCCCAGGGATGAGGTTTGTTTCCTGCAGGTCTAACATCTCATTCTGCATTTTCTTGGTCAGAAAACAGCTAAGACGTGTGTAATAAATGTAACACAGCTCACAGTCTGTAAATGATCGGGGGATGCAGGAACAGTAGTTTATATTTTGGTCATCACCATGTTGGATTTCAGGGCTGGAAGTGCCCATATTTGGACAAAACGGGTGGAGTTGCAGGAATGCAAAGGGTTATGAGTGAGGTAATATGTTAGCTTACTGACTCGCTAAAATGCAACTTCATCAAAGTTTGGCTTAAATAACTGTATATAATTGTTCTAATGCTGTTTTTGGAATGTTGTACATAATTTGGTTTTACTATTTATACTCTGTCTGTCTGTCTGTCTGTCTAGATGGATAAAAAATTTGAGCCTGATTTTTTAAAAACACTTTTTTAAGAATTTATTATAATATTGATAATTAATGGCCAGATATTGAAAGTTATCCGTTCACCATATTGACTTCTCAGAGCTGGAAGTGACCGTATTTGGATGAAAGGGGTGGAGTTACTGGAATGCAAAGGGTCATGTATATGTCATTTCATGTGTTGTTGATGTAACATATTAACTCTAACCACAGTGGAGAGATTTTTCAGAGATTTTTATTAAATAAAGCCTCTGTTTCCAGGGGGGTTGTGAACTGTTGGTTTTGAAGCTTTTTAACTGATTGAAAGATGAGCTTACTTTGTCATTTATAAAGTCTGACCCTGGATGTATTAAATATGGATTTACAAACATTCACCACAAAAAGGACCAAAGCCCACATGAATGATCCATCAGATGTAAAATATCAGAACAGAACTACGTGATGTCTTATTTAGTATTGTGCATGTGTGATTGAGTGCATGAGTTTATTATTAATGCTTTCTGAAAGCATTCATGAAATAAAACTCAATTAAACAGTAACACTGAACACATGCTTATGATTGTATTTTGGATAAATGTGCTTATTTGGTCTGAATTTTGTAAAATTTGCTAGTGCATTCATGAGAAGAAGTGTTTGGAGGTGAGTGGAAACCTTTCCAAATGCACCAGATGGACAAAACATTACCCATTGTTTTCAGACAGAAGTTTCAGTGTAAGGGCTTTAAGGAGGTGCCCCTAGTGGCCGTCAGTTGTATTACACTATCATTGCAGCATTATTATTTTTACTTTTATTTCTACTTCCACTCATTACTATATTATCAGCGTTTAATTAGGTTTATTTCTTTTCCGTTGGGTTTGTTCTTCCATGTTCTTGCTTCACTTGTCGACCCTTGTCGACCCTTGTCTTGAGGACATGGGGCATGGGGGAGGGGCTGTTTCAGGTGTAAAGGAACTGAATGTGCAGAATTTATAGAATAGAAACTGTTAATAAAAGAGATGCTTATTAACAAAATGATTGTGGAAACAGTATCGATGCCAGCGAGACAAAACAACAATTACTGCTTGAGCACCTGCCGTTTCCAACAGCTCGGATGAAAGCTGTCTCTTTTTAATTGGGAGCTTTTCTTTACATCTGTCTGAAGGAGCTTCCATCTGCAGCTCCAACTGCAGCCATGATTACCCACTCACATATGCACTCCAACGCCATCATTTCATGATTTCATTCTATTAGACTAGAACCAGACTCAGAATCTCAGGAGGTGTAAAGAGAAGAATGGCCAAACCACTGTCAAAGGCTCAACGCATTTAACAGGACTTCACAGACATTAATATTAAACAACAATAAACCCAACCTGAAAACCAACCAGAACCAGAACATTTAAAGATTTAGGCCTAATGAGTCTGATGTAAGTGCATCTACATTCTACTTGGAAAATGAGTGAATGTAATTTAAAAAAAAAACATTAAAAAGCTGCATTACAATAATCAGATAATATACGAAAGTTAACATTGCACAGTACAACTTGAACATAATGAACAATTACACCAGTGAGTTAGATATTTGTTTACTCTCATATTTTCTCTGATTGTGCACCAGGTTGTTATTAGAAGGAGGTTTGTATTAGAATCAGACCTTTAGTTGGTGTTGGTCCCGCAGTGTCACCGCTAATGAAGTGCTAATCGCAAATCGCTAATGCTAGGTGATGTGTGTATTGTGGGGTTGTTATGGGTAAATAGATAATAATGGAGCATGGGATGAAACATTTAGACAAAAAAATGAGTTAAAATTCACTAAAATATACAAGAATGTATATGTCTATCTATATAAAATAAATAGAAATATTTATAGATATTTTATATATACTTTAATACTAGTGTTATTGTTGCCGTTGTTTATAGATATTATTGTTATTGTTTATATACTTTAAAAATGGTACTCCACACACACACACACACACACACACACAAACACATTTCTTTCAGGTTTTCAAGGGTTGCCACCACGAATCACCTTCGCATGATTTATATATATATACATATACAATAAATATATAAATATTTAGATACTCATAATTTTTGTGGTTGTTGTTTAAGTTGGTTCTGGAATAGAACACCAGTTGTTTTCACACATATCCATTTCACATTTCTTTCGACTTCAGCTGCTTTAAAACATCAAATATTAAAATGATTGGCTCCGGTTTTGTGACGTTTGTTCATGTTTATCACAAATGTCCAAGGGATGTTTCACAGAAAGTTGATAAAGAAAGGAACAGTAATGATGCATTCACTTCCTGTCGTTTAGCTCCTAGTTCTAACACGGTCGACAGTCCAATGAAAGTTCAGACAGTATTTAAAGTGACGGGTTGGTACCTGGAAGAAGACGGCCATGGCGGCGATGATCCTCTTCTCCCTGAGCGCCGCGCCAAGGCTGTCGAAGTCATCGGAGTTGTACATGTAGATCTGCATCTGTGGAAACATCAGCGCAGAGTAAAAAAAAACTAAAACTGAAGAAACAACAGGTTTTAATGCAAGTTCCATTTATGATATATTTCCTGCAGGTTTATTCACACACTGATGGTTTGGCTTTTGGTTTTATCTGCCCCTAAACACATTTCACACCCCTTTATTTTAAGGCTTTTTTATTCACAATTTGTGCCAGGAAATAAAATCCAGCCACATTTTAATCAGTAATAGTTTGACAGCTGTAAGCCAAACCAAACCAAACCACCTTGTGCTCAACAGATAAGGGGGGATTTCACAGCACAGAAAGAAAATTCAACAGCAAAAGTTTCATTTTCATACTAACAAAAAATGAACCTGCAATTTTAATGATAGTAAGACAGAACCTCTTACTAATGAGCGAACAGACTGAACCTGCATCTTTTTATTTTAACTTAAGATGTTAAGTGCATTCTATTTAGACTGTAAAAAAAAAAAGAGAAAAGAACAAGGAAGAGAGAGTACACATAATGTGTTAACCTATAAAGACACAATTCTACTTTTATGACAGTTCCCAAATCACTTTTTCTCTCTATTTAACCTTTCTTAAGTGATTTAGCCCCATTTATTCTAATATCATCGTCAATACTTTGTGTTTTATTGCAGATGGTGATGCTAATGCTAATTTTTAGTGGATGCAAACTTCATAAAATATATGTGTAAGAATATCCTTGAAGGGTTTTATAAGTTGTACTCATTTACATCAGTGGAGTTGTTTGTCATAAAGTAAAAACTCTTATTTTCTTCTCATGATGATGATTTCAGTCAAAAAAAATAAAATGCTGAACAGAAACCAAATTCTCACTCTGTGATTCTGTTTTCTCACATTTATGCAGGTGAATAAAACTGCTGCCAACACGAGCTCTGGACAGTGTCGACTCCAGGAATGAAGCAGCATTTAGAGTCAGTATAATTACGGACTACAGGGGGGCGCTGAAGCGCAGCCAGATAAACTCTGTCCTGCGGTCAGTGAACGCCCCACACTGTCCAGTCATATTTATAGAACCAAACCAAAAATATGTATATATATATATATATATATATATAATATCTGGGCTGATTTGATGCAGATTTTTGTGACAGTCAATGTTAAAAAATGAACAATAACACTAATACTAAAGACTGAATGTCCTACAGTGGTAATAAAATGAGTTAACCTCAAATGATTGAACCTTTTACACTGGACAGACATGAGGTCACAGTGGCCTGTGACCTTTGACCGGACACCACCAAAGTTCATCTCTGAGTCCAAGTCGACATTTGTGCCAATTTTCAGATATTGTGTCAAACGATTTGAGAGAAATGTGTTTGAAATGATCTTCATTAGATGAGATGTTATCTGAATAAAGCTTTGAAATGTGTCTTAATTAGAGATTAATCAGACAGATTTACAGTTCAATGAACCGTCAACACTAGGGTGGGCCCGTCTGGGATACGGAACAGCACCGAGAACCTCCAAAGGATTAAACAACTCAGAGAATGAATGAATCAATCAGCCAATCAATCAGTTAATAAATCAGTGGGATGGATTAAACTGGTAACATGTTAAAACAGCATTTGTAGAACGTCCCAGCAGAGAAACCAGACTTCTACATATTCTAGAACTCAAGAACATTAAAAAATGTTAAAGAACATGACAGATCTGTGATCATTTCTTACTTAAATCTTGGCCTTTGTTCCATTTCGTTTTAAGCCTCAGATGTTTTTTTTTTTTTTTTTTTTTCCAGTTGCTTGACTTTTATTCCAGTTTTCTTTGATCCAAGGTTTGGTTTTATGTAAGAACATCCAGCTGGTTCCAGGTTTTTTTTTTTTTCCTGTATTTTCAGTCTGAGAACATGAGATAATGTGATAAATCTGCAGAAACTGAGGCTGAACCAGCGGTTTATTATTATTATTTTATTTCATTTTTTAAATTATTATTATCATCAGTTAAGTGATTAAAAGAGTTGATTAACTAAATAGTCATCAACTAATCAATAAATCACTTTTAACTAAGACATAACTTTAATATTGGGATAAATTCACCTTTATAGGTAAATCATGTTCATGTGCTGTGGTTTCATTGACTTTCTCATTAAGTCTATGATCCAACTGTTTTAAATTACTATTTACGTGTATATACTTTATCTATTACTTACAATTGACTGAAAATGTTAAAGGTTTCATCTACTAGCTACTTTTGAATATCGAATAATCCAATGGAATTGAACGTTGTCAGCTTTCAGAGTTAACCTTTAGGTATCCAGGTGAGACCATTATACAGGCTTTACACGGCTTTAAAAGGTCATATCATTTTTCTCAATTTGTTTTAGGTTAGAATTCAAACTTTGTTCATTTTTGTCTGATTTAAAACATTTGGATCCATCCACTAAAATCATCACATTGGAAACTATGTTAAATTCCTGCACTAACACCCCTTTACCAAGTGAGTAGTAAAACACATTTACAACTTAATATTTGAGCTATCACAAAAAAAGGATATTAACCAATGTGGGTGTTAATTATTGACATATAACCAGAGGACCCCCCCCCCCCAAAAAAAACAAACAAAAAACAATATGATTTATATGTACAATATTGAAAAAAGGTGTTTTTTGCATCGAAAATTCTGGTTTATTTACATTCCAAACATGGTATTTAAAGGTTTAAAATATGACAGTTAATGAGTATTTGATATTTATATTTTTAGCTGAAGTCAATGAATTACAAAAAAAAAAAAAAAATTGTATGCATGTAAAATGTATGTAAAAACAAACTGTGCCAAATCATTGTGACATAAACACAACACTGTGAAGATGATGTGTTTCTGGTGTTTTAAGGACGGCTGTGGGTCTGACACCAGACTCACACTGCAGTGTTTCCATGGAAAATACTGTTCTTTATTGTAACAAATATTGAATTAATACCTGGAGGATGAACTAAGTAAATATATGTATTTGTATAAATATGTTAAATAAGAACATGAAACATTGCAAACACCAACTCACTGATTAAAGTCGAACACGTCGCCATGAAACATTGAACTGTCAGTGTTTGTGTTGAAAACCTAAGCAGATACGAAGCACATGCCAACCGCATGAAGTGGACGTGGATGATGGGCTGTCGCCAAGTGACGGCCAATGTCAACGCAGCCGTCAATGCTGTCCATCGTCATGGATACCGAAGGCGGTGGGTCTTTTAAGTCCTACAGTAAATTCGTCCACAGTGGTATAATATGTGCAGAGTGTGAGTGTGTCCATACGCAGACACTGTGTTCATCTGCACATTTGTTTACATCCTTTGCGGCATCAGGGAACACGTTCCCGCGCGCCAAAACCAATTCTCCGAGCTTTTCCTCTGCCAAGATCAACACTGTCAAAATCACTTGTGTAGCATTTTCTCCGGCTTGCTAATCCTTGCATAAAGAGCCCCGTGCATCACCGTTTGATCTATTTGTGGAGTAAACAGTTGTCAAGCCGCCTGATATAGACTCTGTTTAGAGAATTTATAGCACCAGCAGCTCGACTGGAACAACACATTCACCCAGACTGATATTAATTAAAGTTGGGGGGAGGGGG
>JAPSES010074163.1:0-10624 GCA_029822895.1 Maxillicosta whitleyi
TGGTGTAAATACATGTAAATGTTTACAGAGTTGTGAGTATTTATTAGATATTATGATAGTATTTTACAGATTTGACCTACTTTAAATTGAATTGTTCTGTCTATGGAACTGAGCTAAAATGATTGTTAATATATTAGTTTCATTTTAACATTTCACAAAGTCATCATAAGGGCCGGACTGGACCCTTTGGCGCACCGGATTTGGCCCCCGGGCTGCATGTTTGACACCTCTGCTCTAATGTTTAATCGTAGCTTAATAAATTGTAGATTTCTATGTTGAACAAACTTAATTTGGAGATCTCCAGCCTAACACCTTTTCCGACAGGGCTTCGTGGCAGCTGTGGCCCCTTTTAACTTCACTGCTATTGGTGGAAATTTGGCAGGTACTCCAGCTCTGATGGTAAGTGTCAATATTTTCTCTCATCTGTTTACATTTCTTGGTGTTCACTTGGATTCAGGTATAAATTCACTGAATTAATTCGTGCTGTTTGTCTTTGATTGTATCTGGACTGCCTTTTGTAGACCTGGATTTCTATCTGTGTTTCCAGGGTAATGTTGTGCTGTGGAAGCCGAGTGACACTGCTATGTCTGCAAGCTACGCGGTCTACAAAGTCCTGAGAGAATGTGGCCTGCCTCCCAACATCGTCCAGTTCTTGCCAGCTGATGGGCCAGTGTTCGGAGACACTGTTGCAGCCTCTGAGCATCTAGCAGGCATCAATTTCACTGGCAGTGTCCCGTAAGGATGTTATATATTTAAAAGTCCACCCAAAAACACAGTTTCACATGAGCGGTCCAGGCATTTTAGGACAGAACATTCATGTAAGCTGTAAAATGGGCGTATCAGTGTTTACACGTATGGATTGGTGGATTAAATCTTCCTTTTTTAAAAATAAATAAATAAATGATACCTTGTCTTGTAGGACCTTCAAACGTCTTTGGAAACAAGTTGCCCAGAACCTAGATGTCTACAGGACCTTCCCTCGGTTGGCAGGAGGTGAGGTGGAATGAAAATATCTTTTTTTTATGTTGTTTTCTTACACTGTGTTAAAAGAGGGTTAAATAAAATGAAAATGGAGAATGCATCAACACTTCCTACCAAGTTACATAGCTGCAGTGTTGCATAATTTGGAGCCAGAATCTTAACCACTGACACACAGGGAGCTGGTGTCCCCTCTTCAGCTGAGTACTTGACTTGTTTTCTGATGCAAAACTGACGGAGACAGCTATTCATTATCACTGACTTTCATATTAAAGAAAAGCTGATAAAAACAAACTAAACAATAACAAGTGTTTCCAGGCACAACAAACTGTATTATAGCTTATTTGGCATAAATCCAGCTGGTGTCTGTGTCTGTGCTGTTGTCAGCACATCAATTGCCACTCTATATGTGTCAGGTTTGAAGTAAATTGAAACCAAATTGATGTTTTTGTAGATATTAGTACATCAGTAAAAGATGGAAGAAAAACAGTTTTAAAAATTAGAATTTTGACCTACTTTTCCCAAAATGTAGCCACATCTATTCTGGGTCACTGGCAGTATATGAACCCAGTTTGGTATGAATTCAATAGTTTTACTGCTAGAGTGTTAACAAAGAAACAAATTGCACCACAAACAATACCCCTTACCTCCCCTTCAGGGGGTGGGGTAAAAAGGTACAGAGAGGACAAATCAACTTGAGGAAATCTGACAGACAGTTCAGTTTTGAGAATAAGTCTATTTTGTTATTGTAGCTAAAATCCAGTTGACTAATAATGATTTTATGTCTAGGAAATGTACTGCCATGGTTAGCTTTATGTAACCCTTCACCCAATCCCCTTTGTTAAATTACATTTTTTTGCAAGTACCTTTCAAAATGTATTGCTTAATATTTTTTGTTTTCTTTCCCAGAGTGCGGTGGGAAAAACTTTCACTTCATCCACAAGTCTGCAGATGTTAACAGTGTAGTGAATGGGACCATCCGCTCAGCATTTGAATATGGAGGCCAGAAGTGTTCTGCTTGTTCCAGGATGTATGTACCAGACACCTTGTGGCCACAGATCAAACAGGGGCTTCTGTCCATTCACAAAAACATTAAAGTAGGAGATGTGAGTAGAAAGCACACTTCTTGTTCTTCATGAAACCATAATAATATCAAAAATAGAATGCATTTGAGTAACATTTTGCTTTTCATCAGCCTGTGGCAGACTTTGGTACCTTTTTCTCTGCTGTTATAGATGACAAGGTAAAGTGTTTACAATATTATTTGTTCCAAAGATTTATGTCCCTTTTTTTTTATACTGTTTTGGACCCTTTTTAATTGCTTGAATTGTTATTTGCCTTGTTATCTAATATAATACACAAATTTTCTTGTTTTTTTTTTTCTCCTCTCCAGTCATTTGATCGCATAAAGAAATGGCTCGACCATGCAAAGTCCTCCCCCAATTTAACGATCCTTGCTGGTGGAAACTGTGATGACAAGAAGGGCTACTTTGTAGAACCGACTATCATTGAGACCAAAGACCCACAGGACCGCATAATGAATGAGGTAAAATCTCCTGTAAACGGCTGTTGGCTTTCACTGGATAAATTAGTTTAGCCGTTATGGATTAATCTGTAGCTTGTTCTTGAATACATCATTCCTAATCCTTTGATGTTACACCAGCAATTGTTATAAGCTGTAGTGTTGTATCCAGATGACCAGTTTTTTCCAAAGTCTTTACATAGAAACTGCTACTAGTGTTGAGACAAACTCTGAGGGTACTCATGTGGAAGGCATTATGTCCACTAAATCCTAGGATAACGGCATGGATTACCAACATAAATGTGCAAAATCTAGCACACCAAAACATCCAGTAGTGTTTTGATTAACTAAGCTGGAGGAAAACCTTGTTTCACGCCCTGGTTCACACACTGAAAACAGACTATGTCCATTGTGTATGTGTGCATTGTTAAGATAATCATACAAGTACTTCCTTTTTATCTCCATGAGTAGAAGTTGTTCAAAAACGTATTTGTACAACCATTTTAAAAATACAAATAATATGTAATTAAAGTATTGCTTCTGTAGGTTGTACTGCATACATAGTTGTCATTTTTCACATTTTGTTGTTCTGTTTTGTTTTTTTTCCCAGGAAATCTTTGGACCAGTTCTTTCAGTTTATGTTTATCCTGAGAACAACTATAAAGAGGTGCTTCATCTGATAGACAACACATCCCCATATGCCTTGACTGGAGCAGTGTTTTCCCAGGATGAGTAAGACAAGTTTAATATACATGCACGATCATGTACTATGCAAAATACCTCTTGCAGACATACGGTTTGGTTTTGATAGGAATTTGATGGGGTTTTTTTGCTGTTGTCATAGACTAGAAACTGTGCATTTTTGCTTTCTGGCAGACCTATATTTATACGATACAGAAACAAATCTACTCAAGGCACAATTTGCAGAGAAATCTGTTTTTTTTTTTTTTTTGTTAAGTACAACTGGTAGGTTGTGTCTCCATTTTTTAAGACACAGGGAAATTTTCCTATATTCGTTTCTTCATACAGGTTTAATGCAGGTCTGTAAAAAGCATTAAAAATCCTTAAATTGTGAAAAATTAAGGCCTTAAATGGTATTAAACAAGCATTAAATTCTGTCCAGAGCCGCATGTTTGACACCTGTGTACTAGAAGAAATTTATGTAATCAGAATAAATGCTAAGAAGTTGAACTATGTGGCTTCCACGGGCAGAAGTCGGTATTAAATATGATCATTTGTGCTCTTTTTGTTTGACTGTTGTGAATATTTTCTGAGTCATCTTCTACCAAGATTCCTCCATCGGTTATTTTCCTCTAAGATGATCCAATACTGATGTTGTAATAGTTCTACTTTTGTTCTGAATTCTTTGTATTTAATGCTATTGTATCTCAATAGAGAGAGTAATGGAAGTTCATTTGTGAGGCGGTTAAAACAAAAACTTTGTTATTGGGATACTTTGTAAGGTTTTTTGCACAGTACTGTTTCTGCTATGAATGAAAGACTAACACAGATATTTATAGTAGTCGTATTCTCATTCTACTTCATGATACGTTGTCTTTTTTTTCACCAAATCAGGAGTGTGATTGCCGACGCAGCCAAAACCTTAAGAAATGCAGCGGGGAACTACTACGTAAATGACAAATCCACTGGTTCCGTTGTTGCTCAGCAGCCATTTGGTGGCGCCAGAGCCTCAGGTAAGAGTAGTCACTGCTGCCGCACTGCACTGCATTCTCATCTGTCACCATAGTTTATTACATTTGACTGTTAAAATACTGATACTCACAGCTCCTCACCTATTAAACATAATTTTTTTTTTTTTTTTTCACTGATTATCCATATTTTTTGTTTTTATTAAGGCACTAATGACAAACCTGGAGGTCCACACTATGTTCTGAGATGGACCTCGCCCCAGGTTGTGAAGCGGACACATGTCCCGCTTAGCGAGTGGAAATACACCTACATGGATTGAGGAATCCCTTCTGTGTGTGTTCCAATCAACGCCATCCCTCAGCTGATTCTCAATCTCAACCCATAGACTTCTGTGAAATGAAGAGAGACCATCTCCTTGTCTGCAGCCAGTTTTACGTCCGCTTCCCTTCACCTCTGTAATAACCTTGCACTGAATCTAAACTTAAGAAATGAATGTATTTTACTTAATGGAAGCAGCTCATCATAACCCCAGAGTGGTGTGTGTGTGTATAGTCTTCCATGTAAATGTCCCATCAAGGCAAGTCTTCTCTTGTGATTCTCCCCATGTGTTTCTTGACATATGCAGAGGTATCTGACAGTCTGACTGCTGGTACCATAAATATAAGTCCATCCAGTTCCAAAATGAGGAAAATGTTACAGTAGCTGTCTCAAAATAATATTACAAATATATTTTTATCTATTTAAATGAAAATGTTATTGTAGGTCAGTACTAAAAGATAGAGAAGTTTTCTGAATTTGATATAGCCCGCATTACTTTTTTTTTTAGTATTAATGTTTTTTTTGTTCATTAAGCAATAAAACGTGTAATTTACCACAAGTAATCAGTTGGGAGATACACAAAAGGTTGTGTTTACAGTGTTATCTTTAGTTTGATTTGATTTCTATGCCATTTAAAAACCCTTAAAGTGAATAATGCTTACTCAACCGCTCGATTTTTTTTTTTACCATTTATCAAACAAAACACCACCAACTGAACTAACCTTAAATGAACTGAAGTAGAAAACTGCCTTTCCAAAATGTGTAGTTTAATTCACACTGCAGGTGAACCTTTGTCATTAAAATGTATCCAAGTGATTCCAAAAACAAAAACTTTACCTGTTTCCTGTTGAAGTGTGTGTGAAGAGTGTCATTTGCATTTTTAAAATGCTAGTGTTCCTATTGCTTACATTTCTGCTGGTTTGTCTGGGCAGGGTATATTTTCGAAGAAGGATTTTGTATTTTAATCTACTGTACGCGCTGAAACTGATTTACAATATTTTCAGAATGTGCCTGCCATAGTTGCTGTAAATTCAGATGGTTAATTTTTTGACAATAAATATTAAATTATTAATATCAAAAAATGTTATTTGCTTCATTGCTTAGTTAATTTACTACATCTTTTAGTTGCATTACAGCATTGTTGTCATCAGGTGTGTTCATTTGGCTCCAGACTTGTTGACACCTCCTCCAAACAGGAATCATATAACCTGTCGTACCTCACAATCCATATTCCACTTTTGTTAATGTTTGTTTTAACCCGTAAAGACCCAGGGCTACTTTTGTGACAGTTCCCAAATGATTTTTCCTCTCTACATATGTGATTTACTACCATATATTATAATATTATCCTGTGTATTTTGCATTTTTTTCCAGTGAAAATCTGGTATTTTCCTATATTTAATCTACTGATCATATAGATGTTCATAAAAGCTCAGATTGAAGTTAAGGGATGTTGTATCAAAAACAGAAAACTGAAGAAAAAGTGCCTTTTTCGGGGGAAAATATATAAGTAATTGCATCTATTACATTTTTTTAAGTGAATTTTTTTCACTAATTTAGTATTTTTTGCTAATTGTTTATGTTTGATTTAGATTATATATGATTTTGAATATATTTTTTGACTTAAGTGGTTATTGCTTTCATTCTTTAGTATTTTTAGCACCTTTTGTTTGCATTTTTTCTTATTGGTTTAGACTGTGGGGACCTGCGCATAAATAGGCAGCACCATAAGAGACCAGCATGCACCTGGGTGGACACAGTGAGCCAGGATGAGCGGGAGAGGCAGCAAATAGGCCTGAATTGTTGTTTACCTGCAAAACCTAGAAGTAAAATACCCAAAGTACACCTACAATACAGGCATTGTGTTTTTAAATGTGTAAACCACAAATCTATGATGCATCTAGTGGTTATTTGAGTTATGTTAAAGTCTTTATTTGTCATCAATAAATCATAAATCATAAATTTATCAAACTAGTGGTGATGTTGTAGAAGATGACGGTGTTTCCATGTTCATTATGGAGCGTCTGAACATCCAAATGAGTCATATCGACATTTTACACCAATTATTTACATGTATTGACAGAATTATTGGATCAACAGTTATTAACCATTTTAGATTTAGTAGATATGTTTGGCTGCTGGTGGTTGTTTGGGTCTTTATGGGTTAATAATTCTAGGTTTTTTTCACTGTGCGTCTTATAATTTTGTCTCTTCCTACATTTTTTTCCCTTGCGTTGCATCTCATTTCACAATGCTTAATTCTGAATTGTATCCAACAGGAAGACGCTACACTCAAGTCCAATGTGGTGACAATTAGAAATATTGAAGAAGGGTTTATGGGTGTGATAATAGCATGTGATGCTGATTTGCATTTGCACAAAAGTTTAAAGGAGTCCTGCTTCATGTCTTTTATGCCTCACCATAGCAGGTCCTCTTATTGTCTTCCAAAATAGGCCGGGGCATCCCTTTGCAGAATATAGAGATAAAAGAGGTGGAATGCATTGTTGTGTGCATCATGAATGGAGGAAAAAATAATAAGTAGGCTTGCATGTGGCATGCTTGAGATGCCATTCTCACCACTCCAACTGATCGCTGGAAAGAGATACTTATTGTGGAGTTCAATAAACAGATCAACAGTAATTCAACGGTCGGATATCCAGCAGTTTTTGGTGCCATAATGAATCCTCGATTTGTGCTTGCTGCCATATTCACATGGAAATGTTAAGCTGCCCATTACCATATGGCCGTACTTACAAGCTATAAAGTGTGAGAGCTGAGAGCTGCTGGAGGGAAAATGGGACGCACACTTCCAGTTGACAGCTCTGAATGGGGAGAGTGTGAGAAAGCGCAGGTCCCGGCCGGGGCTTTCCGGAGGAGGCTGTGGATGGCTTTGTCCACAGAGCAGCAGCTGGACCATTCAGTGCCAGTATGTTTACACTGCTGTCAATACGCTCCCGCCGAAAAACTTGGCTCTTCAAAAAAAAAAAAAAAAACATACACAGATGAGTGCCAGTTTGAAGATGAATTAAAAAAAAAAAGAAAATTCAACACTAACATGACATGACAAGTGAATATGACATAATAATATTCTAATGTATTTGTTGTCTTTTATTTGTATACTGAGTCATGTTTGACACACTGCACTTTAAATGTGGTATAAGCTCCAAATGAATTACCCATATGGGATAAATAAAGTTTTCTGAATCTGAATCCAACAGGCTATTCGTTTGTCAGTCAGTTTTAGTGATATATTTACTTCATATTTGTTTACTTTGCTTTATATTTACTATTTATTTGTTATATTGCAAATATATAAACAGTACTAAAAACAAGCTATATGGGATCGTCTGGGTGGAGAAAATGATAAAAGATTAAGATTTATATTCAGAATACTTTATTTACTTTCTATCTATCTATCTATCTATCTATCTATCTATCTATCTATCTATCGCTCTCTCTCTCTCTCTCTCTCTCTCTCTCTCTCTCTCTCTGGTGTATGGGGTCCTATAGAGCCTATATCTTCAGCTTGTCTGGGTCTAATGGGTCTGATATTCCCCTCTTTTTTTCATTTCTAAATGACATGTCACTTTTGATATTTTAGTTCTGGCATGTTACATGAGTTTCTGTCTCATCCTATTGTCAATTATTTTCAAATTCATATTTATCTCAACATTTGCGCTGCATCCTGCCAATAAGTGACAACCTAAACTTCGTTATCTTTCAGTCAAATGTCTCCGTTACTGTTCAAACACCAGTCCTATTGTCTTTCATGCATGTCAGACAAACTAAAAGTCTGACACTAGATAACATTTAAAGCAAAAAAAAAAAAAAAAACTATTCAAAACGTCTTTTTTTTTTTTAAACTGTACACTTTGATACTTATCTAGAACCAGTCTGTGATCCTCTACCTGAGAAAGATGGTCTCAGTACATTTCCATATACTGAGATGCTGTGAGAGGCCAATGACGTTATTTTTTTTTTTCTGAGTCACCGAAGACGACCTGCAGTCTAAAATCAGTGTGGGTCTGGATTTGACAACAGGTTCCCACACTTGTGCGCCAATGAGAAACAGCTCATATAATGACAAAGAAGGTTTCAATTACTTCATGCTAAATTGACTGTCTATTGGAGTTTGCACAATGGCAGTGCCCCAGGGGAACAGGTGGAGGGTGCAGTAAAAGAAGAAAGAAGGAATAAAGTGAAAGAAAGGTGGGAGAGAAAAAGGAAGAGTTGACTATGACCCATCTTGAAAGGCCCAGACATGTCAGTCCCCCATTCAAGGAAAAGCTGTGGAGCACGTTGGCGGGAAAACTTCAGTACTATTCAGGAATCTTTCATTCAAGGTGCAAGTGACAGTTGCTCACTTTATTCCTGCTCCTTTAGTAATAAATAAATAATGATAATAAAATCATGTGTAGTTTTGATTCTGTGACCTGAGTATTATATGAGTGAGTAATAAATGCATGTTATTCCATCACGTTCCATTATTAGACAAACACTGTCTCCTATTAATGCTTTATATTAGGGATTAAATGCAAAACAATGTAAAATGTGTGATTTGGAAAATGGAAAAAAACTGTCTGTAATAAGCATATCGGTTTACTTTAACCTTCAGAGAGCCAGCGCACTTTTTTATGGAACATGATCTGCGCTTATTCATTTAGTTTTTGTAAACTTTAGTATCAATTGGCGTCAGGTTTCAAATGTCATCTGATTCAGAAATGACTATACACCTTTTTTTTTTTTTTTTTTGCTTTGTTACATCTTAACTTTTTCAGTGTAGTTCAACTTAATATTTACTACTATATAAAAGTATGGTTTTACTTTGGATAAACCAATACAATTTATTTGATTTTGTTGCATGTAATTTGTATCTGAAGTTAAAACATTTAATTTAGTACTTTAATTGTACATTTACATACATTTTACAATATTTTCTTTACTTACAAGCAAAAATGTCATTTACTTCTTTAGTACTTTTAATTCAGTTTGCTTACAATAAAAATAGATGTAAAACTCTTCAAAAGACCTTTATTGTGATGTCTTCAAACATACATGACCTTTAACCAAAAATAAAGACAATAACATAAATGCCTCATATTTTGGTCTTTTCATTGTTTTTTTCTTCTCCTTTATGTAACAACAGTTTTGTAACCTTTACCACATGCCACATGCAAAAAACCGATCATGGGTAATATATGAGATAAAACTGTTTAAAAAATATGACAGATGTTGACATTTTAAGAAACCCTGAGGTTATCACAGTAAAAAAAAAAAAATTTAAAAATCACAAATATTGACTGGAAGTGTTTATAAGTACTTCTTTTGAATAAATTCTCTTAAAAAGTATGTGCATTCTTAAAAGCTGGTATATCTACAGTAGGTCACTGGTCAAACCCTTGAACTACATGTGTAAAATATCCACCATAATGAATTAGGTTTTCTATGCATAAATGAACCAGATAAAATGCTTTTTGACTTTGTCAGGAACTTCTATTTTAAAAAAACAACAAAAAAACAAACAAACCTCTGGCTGAAATTATGACTTTTGTGTTACAGTCGTTTTCAACCCAGTTATAAAAAAAAAAATACTATTATTAAGCAATAATTAGGGCCAAAACTGAAACTTTAAGTGCAGTCAGCCAACACACTGACAGCCAGCTCCTCTTCCAATCATGTGAGCTTTTGTGGATTATTATTTTGCCTTGTTATCCAGAAAACCTGCACAAAAACAAAACATGTCACAGGGTATGTCCAGACATGTGAGGTCAGTTCAGTATAGAGTTGTTGACTTACAAAGTGCACGCAAAATATAAACTGAAAAATGCCCTCTTTCATTGATAAATGAAGTAAAGAAATTGGTCATTAATTAATAAATTAACCATTCACCAACAAAAAATAATTGCATAGCTACTCAAATAAACCTATTTTGAATAATAATAATAATAACATAAAATAGAAATCTTCTAAAGATGTTACCAAAGCTTAAACAACATGATTGACAATAAAACTATTAAATAAATGTATTTATATTTCTATATTTTACCATGTCCTCGCTGCTGCTTTTTTAATGTATTTTTTTTACACTTTGGGAAACCCTGGCCTACAGCAGCAGATAAAGAGTAAACGTTTTTTTTTTTTTTTTTTTTTTTTTTT
>JAPSES010074164.1:0-10624 GCA_029822895.1 Maxillicosta whitleyi
CCTAAATACCCCCTAAATCTCTAAATAACTATCCAAATACATGTATTATACTTCATATTAATAAAATAAAGTAAAAAGATACTGTACTTATAATATGATGATATGTCAAAATAACGTAAGTCAGGTACCTCGGAACCTGAGGACAACTTGTATATTAGAAATAGAAAAAAGTGGAAAAGTGACTTACAGACCATGTAGATCAGGCAGCTATTGCTTGACTTAACTCATACCTTGTCCCTGCTAATGCAGGTTTTTTTTGTTGTTGCAAAAACTAATATTTTTCCCTCTACATTTGGTAAAAACTCTTTCCATAGTGAAGATTGTTTAAAAACTCTTATTTTTGTATCTGTGTGTATCGCTCATGTCTCTTATGTCTTGCACGTCCAAAACATCCAATCCTCTACATCCTCCAAGAAGACACAGATAAACACAAATAGATGTTTATAAAATATCAGTTTTTACACCGTCCTGTTTGGCTACGCTTCTGTCAGTCTGCCCTAGGGTAGCTGTGGCTACAAATGTAGTTTACCACCACCAGAGTGAGAATGTGAGAGCGATTGAATAATGGATTAATAATATAAAGCACTTTGGATGCCTTGGAAAGCGCTATAGAAATCTAATCCATTATTATGATTATGATGCTTGTTATTATTATTATTATTATTATTATTATTATGAGATCATACTGAATGAAAAAAAACATAGTTAAAAAAAAAAAGAAAAACATCATTAAAAGTTTCATGCTGAAAATCCAGATGGACATGCCTTTCTTCTATGTTTTGATCCCATCTATGTCTATGCTTTAACCCAACAGGGAGCTTACGTTCAGCTTCACAGTGTATTCATGCATTTGGGGAAATGTCATAGAACATGAATTCTCATAGTAAATATTGTATCTTACTCCAGTTGGTCCTGATGAGGGTTTTGTCCAGTTTGACGGTGGTCTCATTAACACCACTGAGCTGACACACACACTCGTATCTCTTCCAGTTTTCAGGTGTGATTGATAAGATGTCCAGGTCAACACTCATCTGATACGTCCCGTCACCATTGGGGAGGATCTCACCAGGCTCCACCTCCTCATGAACGCTTCCTCCATCTTTTCTCCAGAACAATCCAGCTCTGCCCGGGCGGAAACCTGTGACATGGCAGGTGACTGGAGCCAGTGGAGACTTCTGGAGGAGCAACACTGAGCAAAACTCTGCAGAGAAACGACAGATACACTACGTTTCATTTCCAACAAAGACAAATGTCACAATATAGTTTTATATTATGGAATAAATATCATTGCATTGGTTAGTTTGGTTTAAATTGTTATTTTTGTTTCCAAAATGCTTTTTACTTTACGTTTTGTTTGTTTTTATCTATGATTATAATTGATTTCCCTCTAAATTCCTAAAATATTTTTCCAGCTCTGACTGTAAATAATAATAATTATATATATATATATATATATTTATTTATATATTTATTTATTTATTATCATTATTATTTTTTTACCACAACTAACATCGATTTTCTTCACATCTCGCTGGGGACAAAAATATCTCCAAATAATATATAAACCATATGGACAGCTACAGACTACAGCTGTAAGACGGCCCTTTCATGCCGATCTGAAATATAAACATCAATATTTCCTTAAAGTAAATGATTAATTGTGATGGAAAAATCGTTCTTTACAGAGTATGAAAAAATATGTTCGAAATTTTGAGGTAGAACCAAAATCATAGTCACAGGCTGTGGGATCAACAGGTCATGTGACTTTACCTGGTGTGTGCAGAGAAGTCTTCATATTGTCCAGACAGGTTTTCAGTAACAAAGGGCAAACATTTGTATCGTGTTCTGTCCAAACCCTGTTGTTTTCAGGGCCTTTGTCCCAGTCTTCTTTGATAACGTCAGCCTCTGGGTTCAGAGCGATCCACTTCTCTGTCTTCATGTCCAGTTCCACAAAGTTCCCTCCGTCGTAACCGTACCGTCTGACAGGGTTCCCCGCTGCAGCAGCATCATCCCATTCACAGCCATTTATTCTCTGGAGAACATGGACACCTGAGGCAGAACAGAACAGAACAGAACAGAATAGAATAGAATAGAATAGAATAGAACAGAACAGAACCAAATAGAATAGAATAGAATAGAACAGAATAGAACAAAACAGAACAGAACAGAACAGAATAGAATAGAATAGAATAGAATAGAATAGAATAGAACAGAACAGAACAGAACAGAATAGAATAGAATAGAATAGAATAGAATAGAATAGAACAGAACAGAACAGAATAGAATAGAATAGAATAGAACAGAACAGAACCAAACAGAACAAAACAAAACAGAACAGTACAGTACAGAATAAAATAGAACAGAGCAGAGTACAGAAGAGCAGAACAGAACAGAACCACATAGAATAGAATAGAATAGAATAGAATAGAACAGAACAGAACAAAATAATCTTTACTTTCATTGTCCGTTTGATTAGAAATTAGACCAAAAAAATACAGCATAAAATAAGAAAAAAGCAAATATAAAATTGCAAAAACTGACAAATAAAATAGAACATAAAATTTACAAAAAGTAAAATAAGAATAGAACTAAAACAGAATAAAGTAAAGACACACATAAAATATGAATAGACACAATATTTACACCATTAACAATATGTATATGAATGAAAGGTCTATAAAAAAAAAACTGTGCATTTATGTTTGAATAAATACTGAATAAACATTGCATTGTTATTACAAGAACAGAGGATTTTACGTGAACTTTTTGATTCCTTCAGTGATTTGCATGTTAAAGCCTTCAGTGTGTCAGCTGGATGTGTGCAGTGGTGCTGGACTTGACCACAGTTCCTCCAACGTTCCTCACAACGCCTCTGTTCTGCAACGTTCTGAAACACTGCCGGATCGGACCAGTGGAAGTAGATGAGACAGTGTATGATTCAACTGAAAAAACTCTGTATTTCTGGTTCAACAACAAACTTTGTTGCATCTTAACCTGAACAAATGGTTCTCTATATATAAGTTGTTGGGGTTTTTTTGTTTTGTTTTTTTTAACCATTTATTGTAATAGTATCTTTTTTTATTTTGTGTTTTTCAGTGAAAATCTCATACTTTGATAAGACAATATACGAGCATTCATTGAATCTCAGAGGAAATTCAGAGGTTATTATATCAGAAACAGCAAAAAACTGAAGAAAAAGTAACTTCATTAACTGAAAATAAACCAAGTGTCATTTATTAAACTCAGTGGGTTTTACTGGTGAATCAGTGTTGTAGAAGATGACAGTGTTTCCACGGTAACTACGGAGCCTCTGAACATCCAAATGGGTCATATCTGATGAGCATGAACAGATGAAAAACTGTATTTTGCACCAATCATTGACATATTGATAGAATTACTGGCTCAACAGGGTTTAAACCTGTTCTAAAAGTGAATGATTCTGGTCACCAGTGGATGTTTGGGTGTTTATGGGCTAAAAGAGAAAAAGACTGTTGACTATGTATGTACATTTGCTTGATTTCATCAGTTTCTTGTATTCATAGATAATTTCTCTGTTCTTACTTGTGTCACAACGTCCAAATGGGTCGTATCTGATGAACATGAACAGATGAAAAACTGTATTTTACACCAATTGTTGACATGTATTAATAGCATTAATGGGTCGACGAGTGTTTAACAGATTAGATCCACAGATGATTCTGGTGAATGTTTGGGTTAAAATAGTGATTGTGGGTAATTTTACACTCAAACACAAACAAACACAAGAGGGTTTCTGTCCTCATGCCTGGAGCTCTTCTGTTGTTTAGAGGAACTGTTACCACCCAGTTCACACCAAAAAAAAAAAAAATTGCTGCTGGGTAAAAGTTGCACTCAGGTGTTTTTCTTTTAGTTGCTGATCGTGTGAAACGTGTGTTTTCTGTCACGTCACATACCTTCAGTTTGTTTCAAACGCTGCATCACCTGGGTCAGCTGGTCTCTCATGAGCTGCCCGTCCTGATTGAGATTCCCCACGGTCTGAGGATCACCTTCCATCATCTTCTTCATCCAGTCCTGCCTGGGTTCCACTTTTTTGACGTCGCTGTCCCAGTAGAGCACCGGAACACCGTCAACCTGCATAACAGCAGTGACCTCTGGGAAGGATGGGACCTCAGATGACACAGTGAATAAAGTGCTGAGGGTGTGTTTCTCTGCAAGATAAACAGGTTTTCAGATTGAATCAACTCGTACCATTAATCACCAGTTGCCAGCTTGTGCAACATTAACCTTCAAGTGACCATGTGGGGTCATTATGACCCCAGCCATATGATTTAATGTGCCATCTCTATATTTTTCATCCAAATTTTCTTTCTTAGCATGACTTTGTCAGTCTACTAATCATACACATTTATACATCACAAACTCTTGTGGGGTCATCATGACCCCAAAGATAAGCATTAGTTTTTAAATTTTATTCAAATGTTCCACTTCTAATCAGAATGTGTTCTGAGTCAGATGACTTCCTGTATGACCAGTATTAGCGTATTCCCTAGTCAATAAGTCAGCTAATTATTTTTATTGATGTTAGCAGGATGCTAGCTCAACATAAGTCAAAATATTTTTACTCAAACTTATTTTTATAATGTATGTTTTCATTTATTGTGGTAAAAAAAGAGAAATATTTTTGCAAGTGGGAATTGACAAGGACTGTCTAAATAAATGTAATGTTGTTCTTAAAATCTGTGTGGTTATTTCTTGCAATAAAAGTATTATTACCAAATACTTATTAGATCATTATAAAATACCTGTCTTAAATACTGGGAGTAGTATAAGTGTGATAAACCCCCAACCAGCCTTTTATAATAAGGATCCCTGCACAGAGCACAATGGGGTCACAGTGACCCCACTTTGTCATGTCATTCAGTAAAATAGCTTGGTCGTTTGAGGGTTAAAACCAATGTGTACCAACAACCATATATAGTTTGTAAATAACATTATTTATAGATTATAAATGTACTGAGCAGTTGCAGAACATGAGCCTTTTTGAGGCACGTGTTAATGATGTGACACCTGTAAATGGCATTCTCTTTGCATCCTTACAAGGCTCAAATGTTAATTTGCCACAAAACATGTGCAACTACACGAATATAACAACTAACATTAGCTTTACAGGTGAGTAAATCCATTCATCTATTAACTCATCTAAAAGTGTGGCAAGGTTAACAGGGTTCTTTGTGACTAAAATCTGCTCAATTGTTACAAATCTTACCTGAAAATGAGAAATGACAGAAGAGGAGAAGTAATAATAACTTCATACTCCTGTTTTTTTGATGATTAACTGAGGATTCAGCTGCTTCCCAGCGTTTCTTTTCGTGTCCTGATGAAATCGCAGTGTGTCTGTTTAGTGTCAGTCAGAGGTGTGGTCACATGGGAGTGATACAGGTGGAAAAAAACAGCCGTGTCAATCCAGATAAACAGCTTTGACTGCAATGATCAGAACTGTTCATTGAGTAAAATACTTTGTCTCATTCAAGGTGGACATTGCTTGTTTCAGTCTATTACAATGACTGTTTTATCCATATTTACCGCATTCTTCACACACCTACACACACACACACCTACATACCTACACACACACACACACACACACACATACACACACACACACACACACACGGTGCAGCATTAACAGTGCAAAGCATATTTCTTTTTTGTAGCTATTTGTTTAATTGTTGTATTCATACATATCAGAAACATCATATTCAGTTACATGTGTTAAAAGTGTGTAATCACATCATGTCCTTGTGTGTTGGTTTGATCTCGACTTGCATTAGAACAAAAACCTGCTGATCCTGTTCCTGCTGCTCTGGTTTAAAATAGAAAAGATGCATGAACACTATAATTGTTATCTTATCTACTGGAAAACATCACTGTAATTTGGAATATTTCATTGTATGGAGGCCATTTCTGGCTTGTTTTTTTTTTTTTTTTTTAACTGTACTGCATTGAGTCCAGTTACTGATTTTAAATATAGAGACGTTTTGAGGGTTTTTCATAAAATAAAACCAAACCAAAATCTATGAATGTGGACATGGAGTTTACACATGAAAGGAAGGAAACATCACCTGTGTATGGAACTGAACAGTGAGGAACAGAACCGCTTCCTCACTTTATTCTATCTTTTACATATTCATTTTTACAGTGAACTACTTCCACTCCATTTAAAAAAAAAAGAAAAAGAACAACAAAGAAAGGATTTATCATTTTCAGTCACCGGCAGTGGAATTGTAAAACATTTCAGCAATAAATAAGCATCGTCAGGTCTTTGAGGGTTAATGCATTTTAATATTTCTGTATAACATATAAAGCCATAAACTTCTGAGCATAAAATAAAACCGTATAATTAAGTGTAAATAGAAGTTGAAGCTCATACTGTGTCGTTGACCTCCACCAGGGGGCGGTACAGCCACAATGATGCTCATAATAACAGCACATTTGCATTTACTGAACTGAGTATCATTAGTGGTTTATTCCAATTAATAAACATTCTGATTTAATAGAAAGCGTAGTATTAACACAGTGTATTTGCAGGTTTGAGAATACAAAATTTATAACTTTTTACACATAAAGACCCAGTGTTAATAGTGGCTGTTCCCAAATTATTTTTTCTCTATTTATCACCATTGACTGTATTATTTTGCTTTTTTTTTTTTTTTTTCTCGGTGTAAATCATGTATTTTCTCATATTTAACTCACTGACCATGTAGACTTTCATTAAAAAATTGTAAAGTAAAATCTAGAGTAAAATTGAGGATTATTATATATAGAATTTTTTTTTTTTTAAAAACAGAGAAGACTCAAGAAATAGTGACTTCTCGGCAAAGATATCATTAAATGAATATAAAAATAAGTGTGTCCATTCACTGTCATTAATCCAACTCTATCAGTTTTACTGGTGAATCAATGTTGTTGAGGATGACAGTGTTTCCACGGTAACCACAGAGCCTCTGGACGTCCAAACCGGTCATATCTGATGACCATGAAAAGATGACAAACTGTATTTTACACCAATTATTTCCATGCATTTGTAGGATTAGTGGATCAACAGTTATTCAACAGTTTAGATCAGTAGATAGCTTTGGTCGTTAGGGGTTTGGGTCTTTATGGGTTAAGACAATTTTGGTCAAATTTCAGACCTCACATTCACATAAATAACAGTCCAACGGCTCTCATAGTTATTGTGTTGAACCACTTTTAACCAGGTTTCAATCCACTAACGCCGACTTTCCATTTGTTTATGACTAATCAGTGGTGGTGGTGGCACGGGGGGTGGCATGGGGGCTAACCACCAAAAATCAATCTGACGCCCTTTGTATTTTTCCACTGAAATGCAATAATATATGCAATAATAAGAAAATAGCCCACATCATGATTTTTGAAGTCGTGTCTGAAAAAGAGAACAAGAAAACAGTTCAAACATCTGCATTTTTGTAGGTAAATATCAAAATACAGGTAATCCTTGCCACATCATACAAGAGGTGTAAAATATCTGTGCTGCATAGTCCCAGTCTAATGTCAGGTGGGTCGTGCCCCTCCCATTCCCAAGCGCTGCCATATTATAGCGTATAAACGTATCTAAGTGCCAGAAAAATCTGTCCCTCAGAATGCAGGAAATAACCTTTGAGAGGGTCTAGATTTAAAAAATTTCAGCATTCGCAAAGGTACACTTCAGCAACCCCCCCCCCCCACACACACACACACTCACTCAAAATTTCATGCCACAGCCTCTGCTAATATTTGTGCTATTAATACTGAAGCTGCTCAAGCTCATACCTGAAGCCGTCCACACACGAATGACTGTTGGAGGCTCCACTCATTCCATCTCCATTCAGGACCAAATGATTAACACTAATTACATATTGGGCTAAATTTGTACAAATTATTTACCAACAAAACAAAAAAACAAACAAACAACAAACCAAACAAAATTGTGCCTGTGGAATTTTAAGACCTTTGAGTGTCAGATTTAAGAATAAATGAGCAGTTTTAAGGATAATTTAGGCCTTAATTTTGGATAATCAACTTTAAGACTTTTCATTAACTTTTTGGACATCCTACATAATTTTGACTAATTGCTGTTATACTTCATTTAAGGTCTGAATTGGGTAAAACGTATATTTAAGTAATGCAATATTGACATTTTACTATATTGACAAAATTCATGACAGTTCGGTCATAGTCAAGTTGTCGAGTCCTCGCCGTCCTTTTCTAATCTTCTGGTTTCCTGTTGAGACAAAACAACACAACGCAGATGTGTGTTTTACCAGACTGTGCATTGGTTTTGCTTTAAAATTGCTGGATTAAAGAAAAACACTCACTTTTAGCAGGTCGGTATCCTGAAATAACAATGAAAGACATTAGAATCAAGATTTTAAAAAGACTACATTAATAATAATAAGTGAAGGATTTTATTATATTTGATTTTATTATATGTGTGTAAAAACAGACTTGCTTTTTTTCTCTCTTCTCCACATATAATACCCTGTGACAGCGATCAAGAACAGGAGTCCAAAAGCCCGAAAAATGTAAAGACTAATGTAGACACCAATGTTCAGACTGGTGGAGTCTAAAAAAAAACCAAAAACACAACAACAGCACATCAACCCCTTAATCCACTTAAATCATTCAGACTACCAGTTTTTTTGATCATGGATGTTGTGTCTGAAACATTTTTCACATAGAAAGTGTTTTTGTTTGTGCAATCTGCTCCTTCAGAAATCCCCTCTTCAAACAATGTTTTGTGTAAACTCAGGAGAAATATTAAATCCGTTTGAAATAACGACAAAAACCTGTTGTCAGTTTATGTTCAAACTGGTTGATCTTTTACCTCACCATCATATTTATGAAAAGGGCTTTCACAGCGAATCCATCATTTTGGCTCGCAACATGTTTTAAAATATTCACCTACTAACGATAATTCATTTCCTTCTCCTGAGTCCCATTGTAGTATTGCAACATTCTCAGATGATCCAATAGTCAAACAAGGGGCTTTATCCACATAAATAGAGTTTTTATGATCTGTTTATCAGTCAAGGGGCCTTGTGTCAGGTGTATTTTGAAGTAACTCTGCTTGTTCATGTTTGTTTTGGGTTTTTGCTTATTTGTGCAACATTTTGGAAACATTCTTGTTGTTTAAATATCCTATAAAAATAACGTGGATTAGATTGGATTGGACACAAAATAAACAGAAAACAAGTAATTAGTGGTTTTACTGTGACTGTTTTCTGTCTAAAAACAGAGCTAAGCTAACAGAGCTATTATGAACCCACTGACTGTTTTGACTTTGACATTATGTGTTGCCGTCATTACTTTGAGTGGTTTCCCAATTGGTCCTGATCGCGGCTTTGTCCAGTTTGGTGACATTGTACTGGACTCCAAGGAGCTGGAACACACAGTCGTACTTGTCCCAGTCTTTAGCTTGGATTAATGAAATATTCAGGTTGATGCTCATCTGGAAGGTGTCATCGTCATTGGGGAGGCTCTTTGAGGGTTCGGTGTCATTATTATGGATTTCCTCTCCATCTTTCCTCCAGAACATTTTGGCTTTCTTAGGGTAGAAACCTGTAGCGTGGCAGGTGATTGGAGACAAAGGAGATTTTTGGAGGAGATTCACCGATGGAAGCTCTGGAGGAAAACACAGAGATAGAACCAAAGATCTGCACGTGTTATGTTCTGTATCAACATCATAACTTAGCTCATCAGGTGGTGAGGTTCTACCTGTTCTCTGCAGAGAACTCTTCCCATACTGAGAATACTTCCTCAGCAGGTCAGGACAGTGACGGTTGAAGTGGGTCATAATTTTTGTGGTTGCACCATGATCAGAGTCCCACCATCTTTTTACTTTACGAGCGTGTTCATTTGAAGCAACCCACGTCTTTGTGTCAATGTCGAATTTGATGAAGTCCTCTCCGTCGTAACCGTACTGGAACTGACTGATAACGTCGCTGCTGTCTCCTTTCGTTTCAAAGCTAGTCATCATCTGAAAAGTGTGGATGCCTGAGACAGAGAACAGAGAAATCAGCAGAAAAACACTGGGTCACGGAGCTGTCAGAGTCAAATACACACTGATGATATGAAATCTGGATTTATTTTCAGAACTTAAATGGTAGAAAAGTATAAAAGAGGGGGGATTTATAAATGTGAAAAGCAGAGAACAGATAAAAGATGCAACAAGATGAAAATGACGTAAAAGAGGTGACCACAAAAGAGCACAAAACACATACACATTGTTGTTCTGGTCTTAAACTGAAGAATGTTGTAACAGAAACTCCATTACAGGGGGGTCATGTTGGTTCAGGGGCCACATGAAGTGGGCCGGATCATTAAAATAATAACATAATAATATAGAAATGATATCAATTTCACAATTATATCTGTAATTTCGTATGATTAAGAGTGAAAAAAGTAAAATTGTATTATTAATTTTTACATCTACAAACTATGCTTTAAAAACATGAACAAAAAGAAATTTATTAAGAAAAAAGTGACTTTTTTTTTTTTTTTTTTTTTTAACAATTTATTCCATTATTTGACCTCAGTTCCTCATTTTCACATGTTCATTATAACGTACAGATCACAGTGGATCTAC
>JAPSES010074165.1:0-10623 GCA_029822895.1 Maxillicosta whitleyi
TTACAATCAGTACAGTGTGGTCATGTTGAAGTGACAGAGACATCTTTGGAAATTCTAGATAAATAGACAGTTACAGTGACCAGACCTCCTTAACTTCCTGTAGTCTTTCTATTTTTGGATTTTAACAGCCCTTACCTTACAATGAATGGTGACTGTCTTGACTTTATTTTTAAATTAACAAACATCATATGTGTAAATTATCACTAAATTCAAAAAGGGTCAAAAGATGACTTGTCTCATTCCAGGGACTGTAATTCAGTCAGAAGTTGTGCGACTTCAGCTCTCTACTTAAAGAAAATAATATTTGCATACACAAAAGTTACAAATTTCCAAAGTTGTTACCAAATGACTAATATATTATATTAATTTTAATCTAACTGTATGGTATAAGCAAAATAGAAAATGTAGATTCAACGTCTGTCTAATTCTGACCCTTATTGAGTATGAACACAAGTATAGAAGAGTATATGTAAGTATAAATATATACGTCTATACCGTGGCTGTTACTTGGCATTATTGTCCCTGATGGCACAATAATGGCATTACCATTACCTTGGTCAGGAGCAAGGCAAGGAATACTAGTATACATGTTGTTGAAACGCCACTCGACACCCTGTTCTGACTGGGAGTCAAACCCAGAAACCTTTGCCTCACAGTATGAACTCTTCCTGCAGGACAATTAAATTTCCCTCAGGGGATCAATTTAAAATCTTCGTTCACTCAAATCTTTCACTGTCTGGTAAAAGGTATGAAAATCAAACAAAACACTTACTGGCAGTATGGTCTTTCCAGGCACTGTTAGATAATCACTGCAGCACACCAAGGGTTTTTATGCTGACTATATGTTACTGTATGTGGCTCCAAAACAAACTTACCCATAAATCTGACCCATTCTAAAGTGGATTTATACTATCATTGAGTCAGAACTACACATTAAGCCTTCTAAAATTTTATACAGTGCTATAATAGAGCGACACTTCCTGAAGACAAGGCAGTCTTAAAGACAAGCTGAAGCTCTTAGTGTTTAGTGGCAGAGTGAGGCCGTCACACTGTGGGAGCAGGTGTGTTTTAGGACTCAATAACATGAGAAGATGAAACCCTGTAAACCTGAAGGGTTTGGAGTGGAATTGAGTAATAGGGAGAGTGAGGTCTCTGCACATCCCCTCTCAGTTATATCAAGTGACCAAAACGTCTTATAAAATACAACTTTCTCTGCCGTGGCCTTCTTTTGTGCTGGCTTATTTCTCCCAAAATAAAATTATGTTATATGTGGCCTGGAGTAAACTTGGTTTACAGACAGAGGAAAAACTGAAATATTTTTTGTTTTTGAAAATGCTAGAATGGATGCATCTTCTCATTAACATTAGATCTTTGTCATGTAAAAAAATTTAAAAAATTTTTAAAAAGTTATTTTAGCAACAAACAAGAATTCATCATGTACCTCTTGAAATGGCCAGAGCTTGTCAGGTACATTTTCTTGTCATATTTAATGTCTAGTTAGTAAGAAACAGATCAAAATTATTTGCACTGCATAACATTAACAGAGATGAAAATGCATAAAGTTTACTTAAAACTAAGGTATATATTATTTATAATATCACAGCCTATCAGGATTACACAGTGAACTGCACATCAATTATGCAGTTGCAAATTGTTAATTTGTAGACATTAGGGCCCAGTAACTCACTGTTTAATAATCATCATTGAATTACATTCCCATTACAAAAACAGAAGGATTCACAGATGCCGTTGCTTTGCATTAAAAGCACATATTTAAGGACTGTGCTGTATATTGTACATGGGATTTTGCACTTGAATACAACATGTCCTGATGAGTAGTCCTGTTGTTTAGTTAGAAGTTCTATTGTTTAAGACCTTGAGCGTTGACAGGCAGTTTGGTAGAATCTGAATTTCAGAGGCATTTCTGTCCTGCAGGCTAACTTTGATGTTGTGCCTAAGGCCACTGGACAGTCTCCCAGTTTTTGTAGTCTAGCACTGAGAAGAGATTCTGGATCATTCACCCTGTCTGCAGCATAACAAAGATTAATCAATCATGACAGTCATAGCAGTCATTCACTGATCATTTTATATAACTAGAAGTATTGTCAGCCATGCACTGATCAGTCATAACACTGTGATTACTGACAATGTGATATGACTGACAGGAGGTCATAATGTTCATTATGTGGTTACAGTGAAGCCTGTCAGTCTGTGGAGGATACTAGGCTGCAACTGAACATGTATGTCCCAGAGTTCATGTGTCGGAAGTAACAAAATGGCCAGGAAAAGGACCTAACTAGCTTTGACGAAGTCCAAATTGTGACAGTAGATGACTGGGCCAAAACAGCAGGTCCTGTTGGGCATGCTCTGTCTACCAAAAGTAGTCAAAGGACAGACAATACAATTTCAGCACAAATAAGCATCTGTGGCATGTGCTGGACAAACAGAAATCCCATGTCACCATATACAGAACAGGATCCTCCAGGGTTCTGCTTCTACTGTCTTGGTCAAATACCAAGACCACAGATACCTGATAACGCTGGTTGTCCTTCCACAGACCACGTTTGGAAGTTACTAACCACTGCAGACCAGTAGCAGCCAATGAGAACCGACAGTTTTGGACATACTCTGACCCAGTCATTTGGCCTTTGTCCATGTCTTTGTCAGATCTTCATGCTACCTATTGTCCTGCTTCCCATACATCAACAACAGGGACTGAATGATCACTCAAGCATTGTAACCACTTCACCTGTCAGTGGTGCCAGCGTTAAAACTGATCAGTATATATGATTGGTATTAAAAGTACATGTTATGAAGCAGAAGACTGTAGTTCTCATATAAATATTGTTGGATCATTCTCTGATGCAGTCATGAGCAGCATTTGATCAGCTTCTACACACATGGACTTAAACCACATGGCATTTCAACTGTTTTATTCTTATTCTCATTCCTATGTGTACATGTATGGTCCAAATACAATCGGGTGACCAAACATCCTCTTTTGCCCGGACATGTCCTCTTTTCACAGGAACATCCAGTTTTTATAAATTAGTAAAAATGTCCTGTTTCCATTAAATACATATTTATAGGTGTAAGTCCACTTTTGATGTCCATCACTGTCACTGTGCAATCAGAAAAGTTCCAAATTCTGCTACAAGGAAAGACTTTGCACTTTCCAGTGATATGTATGAGATGTTAGGGCAGTGAAAGGCACTGATCACAGCAGCCTGTGGATGTGAGAATGGACAGACCTGTCCACAGATGCACTTTTACAAGGGTGTTCAGCATACAGCAGCACACACTCCAAAACTGGGCCACCGAAGGTTCCAGTCTGAATGTGCTAAGTTCAAAACTTATACTGAAGTTATTAAGAATCAGATGTGTTAAACTTGTTTTAATTCAGGGGCCACATAAAGAACAATGTGGTCCACAGTATAATAATATCATAATACCCTATGAATAAGAACAGCTAGAGCTACAATAATACAAGTATTCCAAGCAGCCTGTTTCACTGGAATATTTTCTCTGGGGTTTTAGGCGCTTTGCACAAAATACTCTTACTTACATAATGTGTGATCAAGTGTCTCAAGGCGAAATCAAAATATGGTCACCCTTTCAAAATGTACCCAGGAGTTAATCCTATTTGTGACAGATGTAGACAAGCACCTGCTACTCTCTTTCATACTTTTTGGTCATGTTCAAATCTAACTACATTCTGGTCTGGGGGGGGGCTCATTTGGCAGATCGATTTGTGATGTCATGTTTTTCCCTCAAAGTAAAAAAAAAAAAAAAAAATACACATTGAATGGATCAATGGAAAAAATTAATGTGATATGGCATCTTTTTATGTCTTATGTAGAACAGCTGACAATGCAAATTTGACTCTGTGTAGAAAACAATTAGGTAATTACGTAGTGGATCCCTTTAATTATTTTTTTTTTTAAATTTTTAATTCTTTTGTGTTGTCTTATACCTCTGTTATATGTCTCAGTGTCAGTGTGTGTGCATTATGTTTGACACAGCTCACCTGTTTCTCCTTTTCCACAGACCTGTCACCTATCACCACACATCATTTCAGTGCACTCCTTCCTCGTTTCCTTTGACGGTTCATTTTCTCGTCTCCATGGTCAGGACCACCTCACCTCGCTGTGTCCTCCATTTGGTTGAGACTCTGTTCTGTTTGTTGTTGGCTGATACTTTTATTTTCTGCTCAATAAAAAGCTTTTTCTTTCTGCCTCAACACTGACTATGGATCCATTATTCTGTGTGACACTCAGTGTCTGCCTTACTTGTTTGAAAGACTTAATAAAAATACATTGATAAGGAAAAAAAAACATATGGTCAGCCTAAAATATTATGCTGTAAGGAAGGAGTATTTAACCTCCAAATAGTCATGACTCACTGTGTTTATAGGATGAATTTGTAATTAGGGTTTGGAGTTAAGAACCAGGTCTACATTGTCTGAGCTACTGAAATCATACACATCCAAGTCACACATAAGCCTGTTTCATACTGTTGAGGTTGTTATGTTGTCATGGTGATGAAAACCTGGGTAGCCTTCAGACAAGGGATAAGGAACCAGTATGGGAATAGAACTATCTAAGTATGTATGAGCAGTTACTATGCTCTCGCAAAACCTGTGATGTTTGTTGGCAGGGATTTGTCATGTTGGCGTTCACATGATGCTCCAGTACTAACTGACCTTTCATTCAGCTGAAGTGTGCGGAACTGGTGAGCTCTCAGACCCACTCCACTAAAAACCACCCACACGTCTGATGGTGTTTGGGAAGGTGAAGGTGAAGAGCAGCTGCTGTTGTCAGAGCTGTGGCAAATCCTCGTCACGCATCGTAGTACAGGCTTGTTCAGTTAATGAGTGTGAACACATGGTTCCACTGTTCTCAGAGGAACAAAGCCTGAGTGCCGGTCTTGTCATCGCTCCGCCTCAGTCTGTGTGTCAGTGTGTTCTGGGAACGATTTTTTTTCTGTATGTCTGTAACAAGTTGATCCTGAGGTGCCACAAATCCAACAGAGCCCCCACCTTGTTATATACAAAGTGACGTCACCATTATGGAACCTCGTTTCAAAACTCAAGGTCAGTCAGCTCTTACCTTCCTCTTGTTCCTCTCTCTGCCTTTTTATGTCCCCATCTTTCACTGCCATGTTAATATACACCCATCAGCAATGACAACTGAGTGGGGGAGTGGTGAACAATAACAGGGTTTCTGCAGGTCATTAAAAAGCATGAAAAGTCATTAAATGGATTTTGTGAAAATTGAGGCCTGAAATGGCACGAAAAAGCATGAAATTCGATGTTCAGAGGCATTAAAAAATATGTAAACTTGATTGAAGAAAAACATTGTTTTTCATGATTTATTTTGATTATATAAACATCTAAATCAAATTTTGATCCGAAGTAGCGTAATGGTTGACGGGCAGAACCTTTTAATTGGCTGCTTTTTACAGCCGGTGCACAGAGTTGAGACACCGGACTAATGCCAGCTTTGAGGAGTTTATTATATATATATATATATATATTTGAAAAGACATATTTTTTTTATATTTGAAATAAAAAATGGCATCAAATGCTTACAATTTGTGTGAACGTGTCTCCATTTGGACATTAGTATTAAATTAGTTTAAAGTGGCATGAAAAAGCATTAAATGAGATATGCTGATAACTGCAGAAACCCTCTTTCTATTTAATCTGTGTATATGTGTGTAATGTGTGTGCTGTATAAAATGTATTGCACCACAATATTTAACTAAACCACGTACAATTAAACATGTTGAAATCATTACTGAAAAGAACACTGGTCCAGAAAGATAAACATAAGATAATAACATGAGGTAATAACATTAGATACAAAAGAAAAATCCAACATAAATGTAATTTTGAGAAACAGTAAAACAGATAATAACACAATCAACCTTTACCATTCACTCAGTAATGTTTGCTTTGTATCAATGAAATAACTGTTACATTAACCATAGCCTGAGGTGCTGCAGTACATACAGTCTGAGCGTACATTGCATACTGCATGTGGGAGCTGAATTCATCTGTATTAGATGTAATGTGTTTTGCTCCAGGGTTGATTAGAAACAACTCTGTGTTTTCAGAGATGGATCATATTTGGTGTCTCTGAGAGCCAGACACCATCTCAGGGGGAGGTAGTTAAGGATCCTCTTAGGTCACCAGCTGTGCCCTTTGTATCTCCAGAAATGATTTGGTGACTGTGAGAAATTATTTACCTTTTGTGCCTTCTAGTGTTCCAGTGTTCATGATGTGATTCCAGCTTGAAGCTGTTGCAAACCAGAGTATAGTTCTAATATTTCATTAGTCTATTTAGGGTTTTTAGTTAAATTTGACTTTAGTATGAGAAGAGCAAAGGGAGTTTTAGTTGAGTTTTTTATTGTTTTTTTTGGGTTTTTTTTTTTTTGTATAATTAGGGACCGAGCCTGCAGGGTGAAGGCCACTCTCTCCCTCACTCCCATACACACATACACAGACACACATAGACACACACATACACACTCAGATTTTCAAAATAAAAGCCTCATTGAAAATGTTCAATAAAGAATAGTACAAACTTTATGATTCTATCTTTATTGCTCTCTCCCTCCATCACACACACATACACAGAAACACATACACACACATTTTCAAAATAAAAGCCTCATTAAAATTTTTATATAGGGAATAGTACAAACTTTAGTATTATTTCTCTCTCTCTTCCTCCCTCACATACACAGACAGAGACACATACACACACATGCTCAGATTTTCAAAATAAAAGCCACATTACAAATGTTCAATAAGGAATCGTGCAAACTTTATGATTCTGTCTTTCTCTCTCACTCCCTACCTCACATATACATACACAGACACACACACATACACACTCTCAGATTTTCAAAATAAAAGCCTCATCAAAAATGTTCAATAATGACTGTTAATAACTATATACAAAATGACCCAAAATACATTTTTTGGTGTAACATTGATTGGCTCATATTTTTCTGGATTAGTAAACGCACACCTTATGAGATGTGTACAGCCGTTCAGTAGTATGAATGAAAAAAGACAGTTGCTGCCGCACACTCAGAACTTCAGTAAATGCTCATTTATTTGACCAACGTTTCGGCTTACGCCTTCTTCAGGATCATTTAATGATTTAAAAGGATTATGGTGGGATAACAGGGATTGTCTGGAAAACAAACAAAAACTTAGGCAGCCATATCATTTTTATTAAGTTAATTCTGCCAGTAATATTAATAGGGAGGCCCTGCCACTGCTCTAAGTTAGCTTTGAATTCAGCAAGTAAGGCTGAGTAGTTATTTTTGTATAGTGTCTTTTTATCTGGGCTTATGTAGCATCCTAAATACTTAATCTTTTCCCTTTGATACTTAAATTGTGTTAACTCATCTATATTTTGCCAGTGTCCTGTTATTGGCATAACTTCCGTTTTATCAATATTTATTTTATATCCTGATATTCTAGAGAAACTTTCTATTACTACCATTAATTCTGAAATGTATTTGCCAATGTCAGTTAGATAAAGCATGAGGTCATCAGCAAACAGACTTAGCTTGTAACATTCCCTACCTACATGTATACCACTTATTTTCTCAGATCTACGAATCTTCTGTGCCAGTGGTTCGATTACCAAAGCAAATAATGTTGGCGATAGAGGACAACCTTGCCTTGTTCCTCTTGTAATCTTAATAGCTTCTGATAGGATCCCATTGGAGTACACAGATGCAGTTGATAGTTTATAAGTTTTATGAGGTCTATTATTCCTTTTGGGATGTTAAATGCCTCCAATACCTTATATAAATAGTTCATTTCCAGACAATCAAAAGCTTTTTCCGCATCTACCGCCACTAATGTTAAATCTATATTTTGTTGTTTTGCATACTGTGTTAAAGATATACATGTTCTAACATTAGTTTTTAAGTTCAAATTTTGTATAAAACCTGTTTGGTTATGGTGTATGAGTAGTGGGAGAACTTTGGCCATTCTGTTATTTAAAACCTTTGTAATGATTTTATTGTCGCTATTTATTAAACTTATTGGTCTGAAATCAGATGGCTTATTACATTCTCTACCTGGTTTTGGAATAACATTTATAATTGTTTGATACATTGATGGTGGTAGGATACTGAAGTTGCGTGTTTTAAAACTTCAACAAAAAGTAACGTAACGTAAAACTCAATTGGTAACCCGTCCATACCAGGGGCCTTACCTTTAGCAAAACTATCCATTGCCTCTTTAATTTCAGGTTCAGATATTTCTCTAGACAATTCCTCTTTCTGTTTTTCTGATAATATCTTAATATCAATATCATTCAGATACAGTTCTTGTTCAGTGCTCTCACAAGCCAGTTCAGAACTATATAGTTTTTTATTGTTTTCATGCTAGTTTTAGCCTTAATTTGATCTTGGCACAACATGTAAAATGATTATTTAGTGAGTTGGGTTTTTTTTTTAACCCTTTTTTAAAAAAAAAAAAAAAAAGGAAATGCCCAGCTGAGTGAGTGCTGCAGCGGTCTGTTGATGGAAAGTCCATAAAGTTTGTGGATTTAATAAAATATCTTCAGAGATACTACTGTACGTCTACAACCCTGAATCAGACGAGGATGAAGGTGAAGGCGAACAGCCAATTCCGATTCATTTGTCAAAGAGCGTATCCGAATGGTAGGCTAATGCTAATGGATCACCTAGCTTCTGTCCGCTGTTCTTCCTCTGGGATGAGCTCGTGGTCGTACCATACACGGCTCTGGGCGAGGCTTATGACATTGTGACGTACATAATTTTGGCCTGCTCTGAACCGCTCGTTTGTCTGTAGGTTAACCTTTCAATGACAAATAAACACATTTAGGTCGAATTTCATGGCTTGGGGTGCTGCGTACATATACTGCTTGTTGTAACTCACCACATTATAAAAAGAGCTACTCAAAGTGGTTTTTAGTGGAAGGTGCTCTAAAATGATTTAATCTCCAAGTTTTTGTTCTATTTGAAATCATTCCATCAACTGTCCCTTCAAGCAGAAAATGTAACCCAACCAACTTTACCGGCAAAGTAAGTTATTTTTTCTTTCTGATCATTACAGCTATTCTGAAGGAATCTTGACAAGAAGAAACAAAACACTTTTTGAGGAATACACTGATGATGATTTCTTTCAGTTTTTTCCCTTTTGGGGTCGCCACAGCAAACCACCTTCACATGTTGATTTGACAGAGGTTTTTACATCAGATTTCCTTCCTTCCTGACACAACCGGGCTTGGAAATGGTACAATAGGACTTGCGTCCCCTTGTGGCTATATGAGTGTATAGTGTGAAGATCCTTTCCCAAGGGATCACCTGGGTCTCCAACCCGCAAGTTCCGCAACCTTCTGCACTAAAGTCAGTGGCATTAACCACTGAACTATCCAGTCGCTACGTTTTGAGACATACACTATATGGACTATAAACATATGTACAGTAATTGGAAACAACACACTTTTTCCCATTAATTTCATATGTTATAATGATAAAAACTCGATGTCAGTTGATAATAATTATGATAAACATCAAATTAATATTTCTAGGTTAAAGGCTATTCTTCCTGAATGACAGCAGAAACCAAATGGTCACTTGTGGTTAAAAATCTTTATTTATAATTGGAATGTGATAAATATTTCAGAAATATGGAGATAGAACAAACCATTATAATGAGTCAAAGAGTGGTATGTAAACACACACAAAAGCATTTTGTAAGGTTAGATCAGTGTCAGAATCATCCTTATTTGTCAATATAAATTATTGGCCAGTGAATGTCATCTGTCTTGTAAGTCATAAATATAATATGTACGTTTTTTGTTTTTTTTTTTATGTAAGGAAAATAAAATAAGACAAAATTAAACTGTATAAACTATAGGCTATGTACCATATTAGGGCTGCACAATTATGGAAAAAATTATAATCACGATTATTTGGATCAAAATTGAAATCACGATTATTAATCACAATTTTTCAACAACAATAAACAATGGAAACTCCTTAAAAATATATATATATCTTGAGCGTAGAATGTAACTTAAAATCACAAGATGAAATTTGAACCTCACCTTCTGACGCAGCTTCAGCTTGGCTCTCGGCCTGTTCAGTCATTCTCAGCACCAGTTTTAACTGAGCTCATCACTGGTGAGATAGTGGTGAGTCCCCACTATCTTCACGTATGTCCCATTTCCACCCTATGGTACCAGCTCTACTCAGCTCAGCTCTACTCAGTATTCCTGTGCCACGTTTCCACTTATGTGGAACCAGCTCGATTCAGCTCAACCCATCATTCTGATGCTTGTTACTTCTGTGTCATCTTCTCAGTTGCTGAAAACTCACTTATTGCATGTTTTCTCATCTGAATTGTTACCTCCGCCACCAAAGACTGAATCTACGTGACCGACCATGGTGCAGTTTTGTTCTGTCATCATGTAGATTAATGTATCGCTAGGTGGGTAGGAGGCATAGACCGCGGAAGGGGGGGGGGGCGCAAGGGGCCGTGGCCCCCCAAACTTTTTGAGAATAATTATTTAGGGGGTGAAAAAAAAAGCCTGCAAGTTTTTTTCACCTCAAAAAATTTCAACG
>JAPSES010074167.1:0-10620 GCA_029822895.1 Maxillicosta whitleyi
ATAATAGTGATTATAGTGTTGATATTATTCACATTGTTTGAAAGGATAAATTGTAGATTTAAACATTTTCATCATGTGATTTTACTTTTTTCATTGTAAAATATACAGAGAAGTTTAGAGTTGACATTGTTTATATATTATTCTGTCATTATTTTTACTGTTTCGGCCCTTTGCACATCAAATATAGTTGAATGTGGCCCCTGAACTAAAATGAGTTTGACACCCCTGGCCTAAATACTCTAAAAGTGTTTGAACAACATCTGGACAGGCCTCAGTAGAATCACTGGATCACTAAGCAGGTGCTCACTCACAGAGAAGGACACAACGTTTGTTTACAAATCAACAGAATTAACCATCTTTTACAATTATAAGTCATCATGAGCTAATTTTGGGCCACACATCTTCTGTTACACAAATACTGTATATGGGGCGTTGTCACATATTTAACCCTTTATGCACCTGTGATCAGCTAAGGTTTGTGTCATGGGGTAAATTCTCTGCAGCTCAATGGTCTGCAGTGGTGGGTAGAAATTTTTTTTTTAGTTTTGTTTTTTTTTGGACACTTATTTTTTTATTGATTATTTATACTATTGACATACAGAACACAACAAACAACAGTTGGCAATCAATATAACCCGAATTAACATTTAAGAGTTTATGTTACATTCATATAATAGTGATCAACTTACATAGTTAACTCTTCAGAGCAGTAGATTACATAACACTCCACAGAGACAAACCACACATCAAGAGTCCCCAAAGAAACCAAACCATTTGTTCCATCTTCTCATGCACAGTTCAACTTGCAGCCTATAAGTCTTGTTTTTAAGCTTTTAAATTACAACATGCTGAAAGGAGATTATAGAATGCTCCATGATTGCAAAAAAAAAACAACTATCTAGCGCTGCAGGTTTAACTAAGGAGATCTGTTGAGTTTTGGATGTCAGAAAACATACAGCAGGCTGCACACAACTCATTCATTCTCTTACATGTATATTTTAATTAAGGTGACCCTGTATACAAGTATATATTAAAATATCTCTTGTTTGGAGATTGCTGCAACTTTTGCACCTTTATGAGAGCTGGGTAGAAAATGGAATTGTGTTAAAAATGTTCATGTGACTTGATATTTACCACAACAAATGCCAAATTTTCTGTTTTATTTTTCTTCATAGTCAGAACGTGACACAAAAACACTTGCCAACCAATGGGATATTTCAGAAATGAAAGATAGAACATTAAAAACAATTGTAATTATTAAGTGTTGATTGTGTTGTGTTTTGAGTTCGTGTAGATAAAAACTAGATGACTTGTTTGGTTTTTTTATCTTTCATAAACTGATGATTAACTTGATGCAAATCCTGACTTACCGTTAATGATGTGGTCCTGAAGGTAGCACGTGTTGTTGGAGTTACACCTGAGCAAAAGAGGATGATGGGAGTTGGATCTGGGCTGGAGCTTGTCACTCTGCCTCACGGGCACCAGTTACGACGGGATCTGTTGGAGAGGTATGTGCAGCTGACATAGATGGATGCAGTGATTATGAACTCCTTCAGCAAATTTATTTAGTAATCATGTGCCCACTCAGACACATCCAAGTCTTTAATACTTCATTTTCTAGGCATCATCTATTGGCTCTGGGAGTCGCCGTAGATATCCTGGGCTGCACAGGGACCGTCAGCCAGAGGGCGACTTGTGTACATAAATTAATCTTATTGGCTCAGGCTCTTAAAGAACATGCCCACAACCTGTTCTCCTTCTCGGCCATGATGAAAGCTCTGGAAATGCCTCAGGTGGTGTAAATATAATAAAAAATACAGATGCTTTTTGCACGATTATACCAAGCCGAATCTGGTATTCAGTTATGTTTGTGTGCGCAGATAACGCGGCTGGAGATGACTTGGAGAGCCCTTAGGAGGAACCACACCGAGAGTGCAGTTTTGTTTGAGAAGACACTTAAACCCTTTATGAACTCACTCAATGAGGGAGACGGTGAGTACTAGGGCTGCACAATATTGGAAAACACTGACATTGTGATTTAACCCTTTAAATTGCGATATGAAAAAAATACCCAGGAGTATATAATATCTGTGTGGTGTCAATGTAAATGCCCCAACAAATTAGTTACGTTACCTCTCATTATGGCAACAGGTGTATAAGGCACTATCGACATAGAACTCGTATTTCAATATCATCCTTGTAGCCAAAATAACTCCAGATAACTGATGTTTGTTTTTGTTTTTAACGCCAAGTCTTCATTTACAGTGATTTTCTCTTGTTTGTTCCTCATTTTTCAGTGTTGTTACCAGCGACTCACTCCAAACTGATTAAAAACAGTTGTGATTGGTGGATTGCTGAGTGCAATGTGTGTCACATACCCTTGAAATTAGATGAGAACACATTGAGTTCATGTGCCTCCTACATTGCAGGACCTTCGGTGTAACTATTGCGTACACATATATTGCAGTGTGGAGGCTCAGATGATAATATTGTGCCACTCTAATGAGTACTACTCATAAAAAAATCAGTATGAAACTAGGATTGTAAGCTGTTATAATGGAGTCCAGGCATCCCCACACAACTCAGACATGAAGCTGAGTAAAGAATCTTTATGTAAGAGAGCGTGTCATGTTTGTCAAGTTTAGACATCTGCTAGTTGTGAGTAAATTATAGACCAATGAGGGCGTGGCCTGATGCAGCAGATGTAGCTTCAAACAAGAAACACATGGAGTATTGGGATCTGCAGTGTACAGTTTGTGAAAAATATAGATATAAAACCAAATTCCAAATGTTCAAATCACACCCGCTACTTTTGGCCCCAAATCTTTGCCAGGTTTAATTATTTAATTTTAAGTTTAATTGTAAAACTGTAACAGTTGCATCAGTTTATATTGAATTGGATACTGTGGATCTAAATATACTGTATTTATAAAACAGTGATCATTGTCATAGTCATCTGTGAAAAATATTATGCATTAACCACATTTTGTCGGCCAATGTAATTGCATACTTGACATACTCATTCTGTTCACGTGTCATTTAGAGATTATCTGAAGTTAAAAGGGAAACAACACAATGAAACATCTTGTACAGACACAAATAAAATATAAAATACATTTTCAAAAATGGGCACAATAGTTATTTTCAAGGTTCCAAACACTTATTATCCGGCCCCTGAAGGAGAAGCAAGTGGTATTGTTTTTGGTTAAGTTTGTTTCTTTGTTTAACGCTCTAGCAGCAAAACTCTTATTTGAATTCATACCAGATGGTATTTATAGATTACCAGTACAACAATAGATGTGGGTACAGTTTTGGAAAAGTAAGTTAAAATGTTTTACACATTTTTAAATTCTTTTTTTCCTCCCATTGACTTATAATGAGCAGAATTTCAAATGTCTATAAAAACATACATTTTATTTCATTTTACTTCAAATTTGGCACATATGTAGAGACAGTTGATATGCTGACATCAGCACACATAGGCATGATAACATCAGCTGGATCGATGCCAAAATAAGCTACAATATGTGTGAGGGGCGGGGTTTGTTGTGCCTCATACTTGTTTAACCCCAGATTTGACACTATTTGTCAAGTGCCCATGCAGTATTTTGAAAAAAACCTCTTTGCATATTTTGGGAGTATGTGGAAAAAATAAAGTGTTCCTTGTTTGAATATATTTTATATTTGAACGTATATCTTATTCAGCCTGAATGTCTTGAAATCTTTTGTAAAGCTTTCAGGTCCTTCCATATTAAACTTACACCTTTGCACTAGTTTTACTGTAGAATAATAATAGTAATATGAAACAATACAAATCATGGTGAAAACAAGATTTTAAAATATCGTGTTGCAAATGTGCAGAATAAAAAAAATTGACTGGGGTGTCGATATAAAATCAAGCTAAAATTTTAATTCCAAGCTTTTTTTGTTTTACCGTAGACTCTGTGATCCAGGGTCCCATAACCGTTCCACATCTGGTGCCTCTGCTGATGCTGATGGAGGGCGAGGACCCGGTGGAGAACAGTGAGCGAGGCTGTCAGCTCCTCTACAATGTCCTCCAATCAGCTCGCAGTGTTGCACTCCACGCCAAAGAATATCAGCAGCATGCACACTCTCTCCTCTCAGGTACACACACTGCACATTGGAACCTTCCATCTACCTGTGGAACCATTACTAGTATATTCACATCATGACCTTTCTTCAACAGGAGGCTGGGAGCCGATCCCCGAGCTGCTCGAGGCTTTCCGGACAGAGTTCGCACTGCGGCTCTTCTGGGGTCAATCTGGGGCAGAGGCGGACCAGGAGGAGCGCTACGAGAAGTTCGACAAGATTCTTTGCGTCCTGTCAGATAAACTGGAACCGGTTGAAATAACCCCACAACAACCTGACCCTTGAGCCGGAGCCTCAGGGCTTGTTCTGCTTTGTGAACAGAGAGATCAGCACTTTCTACAAGAGGAAAATGCAAAGCTCAGAAGTGGGATGCAGTGTGTTGTGGTGGCCTCGCAAACATAAAGGGAGAAGTTATGCTTCTCTTTTGTGACTGTTGTCAGAAGTCAGCAAACACATAAACAAAATGGAATTACATCTTGAATGTGTCGGTGTCCTTATCTGTGAAAAGGACTGTCATACATTTCCGTCTTCAGGAAATTAGGAATTGTTTACTTTAAACCTTTGTTTAGCATGTTTACTTCTCCGTATGTGCATGGTAGACGTTGTTTTGTAAATCCACGTCATTTATACTTGACATTCCAAATCCGCTGAAAACATTATTTTTGTTCCATAAACTACTGCTGTCGGGCCGCACTGGAAACCGTGTTTCCTTTCAGTGTTTCTGATGTAATAAATAAATGTGGTTGTTTTGTGTTTGCAATTTCTCTTCTAATTTCTATCTTGAAGAAACAATGTCGACAGTAAATTGTACTTTTTTTTTTAAACATTTATGACTCAAATTATACATGTAAATACAGACATTTTCTTTTAAAAACAAAATGGAAAATACATTAATACCCTCAAAAGAAAATAAAAATGACTAGTGCAGGACAGAATGGTAGAAAATGACATGGGTAAACCTTATTTGGCTCCATGCAGAGTGAGATTAAAACAATCACATTTTACCCCCCTTTTTTTTTTTTTTTAATAACTCATGAAATACGGCAGTGAGGAGTGAACTCAGAAAGCACATTTATGATAGTTCTGAACGGCTCTCCTGTTGTGATTTGTTTTGGTGAGCTCCTCATTTAGAATTTCAAGAGAAACTAATAAAAATATTAAAACAGCTATAATTTCATAAGATTTGAGGAATATATCTGCAAGATTTGGAAGCTATGATACTTAAAAAAGTGGAAACAGTCGAGTAAACCATATTAAAAAAATAAAAAACAATCAAAGGAAGAAGACCAGTTCAAACAGATGTAAACTGTAGATGCAGTTACATCTCTGGCACTTTAGTCCATAGTTGGTCAAAAGTGAAGGTTATTCACTGGTTTCATAACACAGATAAGTAGGCTATTGGTCCCAGTGAGGAAATTGCATTTGTATTTTCATATTCCATAAGCTTTGGTCATTTGTGCTTTCTGTTGTCCACCCTGTTAAAAACTTAATGGAAATACTGAAAGCAAGTATTCGCTGTAGCAGAAAAGCCATTACACAATGAGTACATTAGCAGTCCACTTAGGTATATTATATTTTGTGCACTCTACATAGAGTAGTGGTTTTCATCCAGTTTTAAGTCATAAAACATCACATGTCTGGTTTAAAAAAAAAAAAAAAAAAAACTCACATTATCTTATCAGGACAGGGACTCAAAGTTGATGCTAGAATACATGGGTTGGGACGATGCTCAATTCTGCTGTGATTGATTACAGTTCAGCTGTGATTATTCTATTAACTACTAACAAAGTATGGTACTATGAGTTAAGACTATTACATATTCCACAAGAACAGCAATTTTTTTGTTTTGTTTTGTTTTTTGAGGTGGCAAGAACAAAAACAAAATTAGTTTTAGTCATTTCCTGTGATAAAGTATTAAAGGATTTAATCTGTTGTTACCCCGCCCAGTTAAGAATTTCTGACCAATCACACAATAGTTCCCGACACCACACAAGAAATAAAAAAGTTCTGCTTGGATGTTCTAAACAAACTTCCAGAACAAAATGACATTATTTTGGGAGAACAAATGTCTCTGTTCTTGTGGAGGATGTAAACTTTTATTCTACCAGCTATGTGTACTGCTAATACTGCTAGCTGCATTCACCACAAAATTAAAATGCAAGATGTTCTTGAAGATGAAGACTATTGTGCCACCATTTTAGTAGGAGCAAGACAGATCTGTAAAATCTTCTATTTGTTTTTTAAACGCATTATATGTACGTATTTTGTTGAACTTTGGTGATGTAGTTGCATTTCCAGTAAAGTACTCTATACTTGTAGTGTCAACCTGAGACTATCTTTACATGTAATCACGTATTTATAGAAACATATTTCCCCAACTCCATTTTTAATAGTAACTTTGTACACATCAGGGTGTTTTCATCTACACAAACCTGCATAAATACGCCTGTAGAGCACTATCACAGGGTTAGGGTCCAAATCCTGACTACATGTATACATGGTATTAGCAGGTACAAAGGTAACATCTGATCAGAGCAGATCACAACTATTCTGACTAAAGATGGACTTTTCAATTCCGTTATGCATTGAAAGATTAATTTAATTGAGAGATTAATTTAATTATAATCTTTGTTGACGTCGATCACTGTACACCAGAATTATTTATTGGTCACAATGGGAGACCTGGGAGGTTCTGACAGTCAAAAACACGCACAGTGATTGTACCCAATTGGTCGTCAGCGATAAAGGAAATCAATAACTTCGATTTTATCGTGTATTCCTTGGGTAACATACCACACGAGAAGAGCAAATCTGACCGATATCTTTTGTTAATATTATTAGCAGGGACAAAAAAAAAAAAAACATAACTCGAAAAAGATCCCCCGACACTTGTGGACTGGACAACAGCTGTGAACGAAATGTATGATATTGAAACTGACTGACCTTTTCATTTAGACTCACTGTCGATAAATGTAAAAAATATTGGAAAAAATGCAATGTGTATATTAATCAAAGAGATCCTTGCACCTATATAATGCTATCTTCTATCCAACTTATGATCAAGCTGTCTGTGTTTTGTTTGTCTAGAAACTGAACCTGATGCTATAAATGTTATGGTCTATTTATTATTATTTTTTGTTGTTGTTGTTTATCCTGTTTAATTTGTCAAAATCAAAATTACAGTTAAAAATAAAGTATAAAAAAAACATTCATATTGTTGAATGAAATCCATATTTACAGACAGAGCTGCAATAAACGGGCTTCCAAACACCTCAATGACTTCTGTGTGATTAATTATCACACAAAATCCCAACTGGTCAATAGATGAGTCAAAGTTCATCACAGAAGTCGTCTGATTGTTATGGAACCGCAGTTTTTTTTATTCCCTGACCTGAGCCTCTTCTCCCATAGGACTCATTCTACCAGAAAAACCTCTGGTCTCCCTCTGAAGACCCCGAGGCTGTGACGTGTTTACTCCTAAATATTAGAATCTTTCATCTTTAGTCAGAGCAACAGTGTAGCTCAGTGGTTAATGCCACTGACTTTAGTGCGGAATATGGCCAGTTTGAGACCCAGGTGACCCCTTGGGAAAGGTTCTTTACGTTAGTGGTCCCAACCCAAAGTCTGTGGATCAATTGGTACCCGGTCAGCCAAGGAATAATTATTTATTTCCATTGTATTTATTATCTGAGTCTTTTATTTTGAAAATTGACCGGATTCTCTTGGTTATATCTCAGTCACTTGAGTGCCAAAAATTGGAATGCAGAAGTTTCCAAAAACAAGGAAAAAACAGACGAATAACAGCATATCTGTGCAAGAAGAAGATCACGCTCTGGTCTCTTGGACCATCTCGTTGCAGAGGCATTATTGTGAGTGTGGTATGACGTTTTAGAAGTGAAATAGTTGTTGCATTCGTTCCTTATAAATATATATTTTTAGCATTGATAAACTACTTCATAAGTGTGTCGTCGTCGTCCCCGAGCCGCGGTAAAATTGTCAAGCGTTGACCGGGCTGCGTGGATTAAAAGATTGGGGACCACTGCTTTATGCTATACATCCCAATGTTGCCACAAGGGGGCGCAAGCCTCAGTGTGTCGGTCCCAAGCCCGGCTGTGTCAGGAAGGGCATCCGACATAAAAACCTGTGCCAATTCAACATGCGAAGGTGATTCGCTGTGGCGACCCCAGAAGGGAAAAGCTGAAAGAAATCATCATCTTTAGTCAGAACACCTTTTTGAGCGGGCTGTCCTAATTCCGTAACAACATAAAAACCAATCACAGCAGACCCGATCACTTCTAGCATCATCCCAACCCTAGTTACACAAAGGAAAAGTTCAGCAGGTTATTAAAAACAGCTATGAGAAAGTCAAGTGGATGGATATACTGATGCAGCGAAGTGTAGCAGAAGGCTACTATGATGCCGAGTATACACAGGACGTCACTAAACGCTGTGACAAAAATGCTCAGGTATACATTCAAAAGTTTTGTTTTGTTTTTTTTTTTTAAAGTACTGAAATCTATGAAGATCAGACAGCCTATTCTCAGGGGCAATCTGTTAAGGCAGAGCGAGCAGAGACAGGAACGGTATGGTATGAGCATCAGCCTCGATGACAAGCTGTATAATCACTCCCTCTCATCTCATCATACACGGCACTGGCAGAGATAAAAGATGTAGAGAACAGCTCCAATTATCGTGGTTGACTTTGTTTTCACCTTTGGCTCTTAACTTGTTTTCCATCACAGGCTCTGATGGTGTGTGTATTTGAGTGAGTATTATGGGGTGAGTTTGACATAAGAGGAAGGTATATAACCCTCCTCTCCATTGGCTCTAAGGACCCTCATCCATCCGTCTCCTTTATCCTCCTCCATTATACTCAACAGCTCTCCCTCCGTAATGGAAATGGTTCCCTCGCTGTTGCCTGTAAATACACAACACATTTACCCACAAGTTCAACAAGAGATCTGTTTGTGACTGTGATGAGCGAGGGTGTTATAGTATACCTTCAAAGGTGTACAAAGCCGTGCACTGGCCAATGGGAGTTTCTACGTCGTCGAACTCATCGTCAAATTCCGTGTAGATATTCTGCGTCTGGTCAGCAGCTACAACACTGGAGATATGCACACAAGTTAACAAACAAATGTAAAATGTAACAAACAAAAATGTAACAAAAATTTGCAGCTTTTAACATAATAATTCTGCAAATGTAATAACTTTCCCACAAATGTGATAACAGTTGCCTACCACAAACGTAATACAGTTTCCAAAATTGTAATAACTTTGCAGAAATATACTAAATTAGTATATTACGTACATTTAAGTAATGCATGCATGAATATTCATCTTTCTTTATTCTTGTCCTTTGGATACTTGCCTTTTTAGAATGACCAGATGTTGCATTTACACCACATCATACTAATTACCTCCACCAGTGTATGTATGTATGTATGTATGTAAGTATGTATGTATGTATGTATTCTACTGTTTGAAGTGGTCTGTATGCGGACACTGAACTAAAATAATTTTAACATCCTTAATTATTAATATTTTCAATGTAATTTTTACATTTTAGAAATTCATCACAGATTGGACCCTTTGGTTTGATGCCCCTGATGTAGACTAAAACAGGTGTAAAAATAATAATAATAATGATAATTACATAAAAATATACCTGTGTTGTGTGTGCTGTGCTTTACCTGTGTTGTGTGTTATTGTTGATTGTGTTGGATGACTCCTCTCCTCCTATTGCTTCTGACAGCCACGACTGTTGTGAACAAGTAAAATGGGTTGAAAGGATTTTAGTAAAAAGCCCAACTTGTCCATCATCATCATCATCATCATCATCACAGCCCTGGATAAATGGCACCACTCATGCTATCAGACGCAAATGCCAGAAGTGGACTAAGGGACCAACTGCAGGTGTCATTTCAAACTTTAAGGGACTATTGGTGTCATGATCAGAAAATTGTACAAGATGTTAATAGGAAATATTTTTCTGTATATAATTTTGTCTAAGTGTGATAAGCCTCAGGTTTTGTTTCAGACCATTGACTCTGTCCTCCATACGAACACTGTCTGTATGGAGTCCTCCCCTGCTGTGTGTGAACAGGCTCTTAAGTTCTTCACTGATATTGTTGTCTCCACTTTAATCTCACCATCTGCAGATGACACTTCAGTGTCTGTGTCCTGCTCTGCTGTGTTTGACAGCTTTGAACCCGTGACTCTGTCTCTGTCGGTCAGATGAAGCTGTCAGTGTTCTCCAAATGATGTGGTCCCTCCTCAACTACTTAAAGAGGTTCTTCCCACTGTTCTGTTCTGACTATTATCGATAGCAGTTTGTCATCAGATGTAGTCCCTGAACATTTCAAACATGCAGCAGTGCAGCTTTTCATTAAAAAACAGGACTAGATACTGCAGTTCTTGCCAATTACTTAAGACTTTCTTTATTGTCATTGCACAACAAAACACAGCAGTGAGATTTGGCAACGAAATGTCGATGCTTGGCTTCCGGTA
>JAPSES010074168.1:0-10620 GCA_029822895.1 Maxillicosta whitleyi
CAATATATATACAAATAGACCAAATAAAAGCATTTATTGCAATGATACTTAATGACACTTACAGTCAAATACATAATCATAATATTTATTTATTTTATTTGTCTGAAAGCTAAAGAAGGATGGTGATGTCATCAGCTGAGCTACAATATTAACATAAGGGAAGATTTTCATCCAAATTCAATAGTGAATTCAAAGGTCCATAAACATGATAATAATGATAATGATGATGATAATAATAATAATAATAATAATAATAATAATAATAATAATAATAATAATCCCATTTTCAGATTCTGTTCATACTGTGTGCTGACTGCACATACATGAGTACCAGGATATGATGGTGCTTTGTCAAACAGTTTTTTAATTGTTTTTTTTTTTTCCTTTTCTCTCATTTAAAATACATGTGAATCCATTGTTTTCTGGTTTCTTGCTGAAGCTCCTGTGGTTCCAACACTCTGACAGCCCTGTGCACTTTTGCCACTTTAACATCCTTCAGGGGATACATTTCTTCATTCACAGTCCATGACATGTTTGGTACGTTACAACACCTAAATCACAGTCTGACCACGTCTAGCATGTGTGTGTGTGTGTGTGTGTGTGTGACCATCGCACTATAAGCAGCACAAACACACACAAAAGAGATGCGTTCAAGGACATTAGCAGCATTAGTCTGATGTCGTGAATAAAAATGTCATTGTGGGGTGTAAAGTTCTCTAAGACTTACGTGTGTGTATGTGTGTGTGTGTGTATGTGTGTGTGTGTGTGTGTGTAATCTAATCAGGATACGAAGATTACCATTAAACCGTCCGGCAGGGATTACACTCCCTTTCACTGAGCTGATTCAACAGCCACACTTCTAAACAGGGGTTAACGGCTTGTTACACGATGCTGCCATGTGTGTGTGTGTGTGTGTGTGTGTCTGTGTGTGTGCGTGTGTGTGTGTCTGTGTCAAGGTCTGAGCTAATCTCCACTGCTATGAATCGACCGAACAGCACCTATTGAACAATTCTGACACAAAGATGTGCCGACAACTGGGAACAGAAAGACACACAATGGACAAAAGGAGACAAACTAATCAAACTACTCTGCTCTGTTTGACGACCTCCAATTAGAGCTGCACAATATATCGCAAAAATATCCTTATCGCGATAACGGAGAGTGCAATATTCATATCGCAAAGACATCCAATAATCTATGTTATTTTATTTTTATTAACTTTCTGTTTTCTAGGTCTATACCATGTGCTACCACAGTGGTTTTCACTCTAACACTAGTTTTTCTATTAAAACAACTGAATTAATGCTGCTGTTGAATGTAAGTTTACATGATATTAATGTTGAAGAGATGTGAATATTTTCAGACAATTATATTGTATTTAGATATTTTATTTTTATATGCAGTATTTACTAAACCAGACAAATAATGGAATATTGTTTTATTAAAGTTCTTACATGTTGGTACTCTGGTGCTTTTATTGTGAAATACATCCATGTCATTTACACATTGTTATATGTGAATAAAATGACTAAATAGTTAACTGTGTTTGTGTCTGAAGGTCTATGGTTGCAGCTTCACCAGGTTTTTGGACAGAATTCTCTCTCCAGTCTCCCATAAACTCCAGTTGTTTCTTTCTTGTAAATGTTAGATTCACCTGTACTGTTTCCTTTTATCTGTTATTGCTCTGTCTTGTCTTGTTTGTTTTTGTTTTCTTTTGTCTGATGGAACCTCCTGCCAGGTCATCAATATAAATGAGAAGCTGTTCTCAATTGATTTTACCTGGTAAAACAAAGATTAAATAAATAAAATAATTGTGGAACTGATTGTAATTGTAATTGTTCCGTATTTTGTCTTAAATTCTAAATAATTGAGTCAGTATACAAACAATTGGCTCATTTTAACATTGTTAAGGAACACTTTTATAGATAAAATTGGTATATCTTTAAGTGGATGAGAAATATCGCATTATTATTATTATTATTATTATTATTATTGTTATCATAATGCTGTACATCCGTATCAAATATCACAACTTTTGCCAACATCATGCGCCCCTATGAACACCAGGGTAAACAAAGACTGTTCCACATTTCAACATTAAACTCATCATTTGGCACCAAAACATGTGCAGTGAGAGCAGGTTGTGTGTTAAAAAATGCATTTTGCTTCTCAGTTGTTGCATTAGTAAAAAGAAGGGGGACTCCAAAGACTGAAATAAAAAAAAATAAACATGAAATAAACACATACAAAGCTCTAAAGCTATCAGTATTTGTGTTCCAAGTGGCTGCTTAAATAAAGACGAGTTGACAGAGAGAGGGAGAGAGGGAGTGTGTGAGGATGTGCTGATGTGTATCAGAGACAACATCGACCACTCTGCTGTTTGGTGAACTGTTTACACACCAAAGACAAGCACACAACCGCTTTGAGAAGCCCTTGAGCCAAGTAAAAAGTGTCAGAGGGACAGACTTCTGCCATCAAAACAAACTGTGGACATCTAAACGCTGCTTTTTTTCTATTTTACACTGACATTTGCACAAAAACACACACACACACAGGCTGTCCAGACCCAAACACAGACTTCATTATTCAACATCAGCTGCTTATGGACAAAACACAAGATCAGTTCATTTAGTTTCTGAGATTTACTCGTCATAATGAAGAGGAAACTGAAAAGACGACGTTATCAGTTCTGAAATCAATGGTATTTATTTATTTATTTATTTATTTTGGGATTAGAAGTTTTTATTCATTTTCCATTTTTTCCAACAATAACAAACAATAATTCAACACATTCATACTGAAAATAAGGTGGTATTTTAATTGTTGTATAGTAACAAAGCGCTAACGCTTCTGTACGCAGGTACGTTTTGGGAGAGTTTATATTTAATGTCTGTGCAGGTTCTCATTTGATCAGAAAAGAATAAATCTCTTGGACAAGAAACATTTTCAAAAGGACTAAACCAGTCCAGTTGTACCAAAAAGAACAAGCAAGAAAAAAAAAAGTACTTTACTGAGTAGATTTTATTATTTATTTTCACTTTTGCTTCACTACATTTCTTAACTTAAGCCTGTAAAAATCTATGAGAGAAGTGAGAAAAGAGGAGAGGCTTATAGTCCAGAAAGTACAGTAATTAGTTTGACCGTTCATATATGCAATAGGCCTGTGCGATATATATCGATTAAATCGATTAATTTGAATGTACTGTTCAGGACGATGTATTTTTTATTAAAATCGTTTTTTTAATTACTATATTTTTTAAGAAGTGCAGATCCCAAAGGAATGAAAATGCTGTAGCACTAGCACACCATCCAAAGTCAAACAAACAACAGTCCCTGAAACATTTTCGAACTGTGTACCGTATGCTTTTGATTAGGGCAGAGAAAAATTGATTAAAAATCGGAAAATCGGATTTTTTGTAATAGAAAAAGTCTGAGATTTTTTTTTTAGGCCATGTCGTCTATATAAAATAAAACTTGTAGGTGAGAACTACCTGCCTGCATTTCATTACGTGTTCACAAAATGACAATAAACATTTCAGAATGGGGAATCTGGAATAATGACACAAACACACACACACACAAACACACACACACACACACACACACACACATCAACAAAACAAAGATCACGTGATCTTCATGATTTTCTGTCATGTTTAGTTTCACCTTGGCTTGCTTGGAACCCTGACAGAGGTGATGCTACAAACTGTATCTGATGGTACCTGGTGGTCTCATGAAATGGAAACAGCAAAAAAAAAAAAAAGCCATGTCCAGTACAGATAAGTCGAACTGATACCATCTGTGGAAAAATGGGATTACACACACGACGAAGACCACAACCAGGTAATATTTATGCTACAAAATAAAACTAAAAATGCTAGGATACAGCCCAGGTTTGGTACAATTTGCAAAAAAGAAAAAAAAAAGAAAAAGTGAATGCAATCCTCATTTCTTTCATGTTCACAGACGTATAGAATGACTTCAACCACATCACTGCAAATAAAAAAATCATATTCTCTTTGTGGTTCTTTGCTTTTAAGATGTCAAATACTGATGCACGCACACACACACCTACACACACACACTCCTTTGAATTGTAACTGATCATAAATAAATGCATAACGAGTGAAGTCATCACTTATACACACACTCCCAGCAGCCTTTGTCTCTCTCTCACACACACACACACACACACACACACATACATGAGGAGTCACGCATGCTCACACTACACAATGACCTCATAGCTCACATCATCCCCTCTCCACCCCATCGCACACACACACACACACACACACACACACACACACACACACATATATGAACACACAACCCCCAGTACAGCGCGGGTCAGTCCATTAGGGCTGAGCAGCAGCTGAGGCCTTCCTTTATGCTCCACATCGTCTCCATTCACTTCATTGTCTCTACACTAATGTAAATTAATCAGAGAGAAGTGGATTATTTCAGGATGATAAATTGCGCTATTATGTACAGCACAGAAACATGTAATCATCAATACAATGTAAAACAGCTCCAGAAATGGACTGTGTGTCTTCAACTGCATTGTGTAAATATCCTCATGGGGACTCTCTCTTTTACGAGTCTTTCCTGCATTAAGTCGATTGGGGACATTTTTATAGCGTTTTCACGTGTGTTTTATGTGTGGGTTTTCTACGTGATGTTAGGTTTTGTATTTCTTTTATTGTACGTGAGCACAAAGAAACAAATCTCTACCAATCATGTGGAAATGCCAGTAAAATAAAGCGCCGAACCGCTGAAGCATAACTCATGAATAACACAGAGTAAACAGACAGAATGCATCTCAGATCATCGACTGTGTTCAGAATCAAAGCTGCAGATTGAACTCCAATATTTTTATGCACAGACGGAATTGCTTAAAAGTTACCGAGCGTCAAGAAGTGTTGTGAATAACAGCAGATTTCGCTTTAGTTCGGACAGACGGCTTCAAGTTGTGGTGAAAGTGATAATAAATGATCATATAACCAAGAAAAGTGGCTTTAAATAAGGGTCGGGTTGTGTTTTATATGAAGCCCAACATTAAACTGAATTTTACCTGGAAATGTTCACGAGGTTCCACTCAGCACAAGTTCCTTCTGAGAAATTATAATAAGTGGGAGTACAGTTCCACAGTGGCAGCAATGCACCCAGTGAACTGGTATCGTCTATGATTTAAGACCCCCCCACACACATCCCCCACCCTCATGGATGTGTATTGGTGCCACTTCAGTTTTCAGTGAGGCTTATGACATCATCTCTCCTATGTAGAGCTGCAGGTATTTTTTATTAATCGATTAATTTATATATTATTTATGTCGATTCGATTCAATTAAATGATTATTTGAGTCGGTTAAAAAATATATATAAAAAATTGAAAAACACAGAAAACAACAACAACTTGTCCTTTATTCCAGAACCAGCTGAAACAGCCACAAAAAGTATAAAATTAAAATGATATTAAAAAAAAAAAAATTATATACAAATAACAACAGTAATAATAACAGTATAAAAATATCTATAGATATGTAAATGGTTTTGATGCCGAAATTAATTTGCAATGTGGATTAATCCATCATCAAGATTAATCTGATTAAAATGTTTACATAATTTTCCCATCTACAGAATGATTCTGATGTTTATTTATTTATTTTTTTCCAAGTAGAGTTACCATGAACAAACCAACAGAACAGATAAAGATGGAAGACAATAAACACCTCTAGATGCAAATATGAGGATAAAAAAACCAAAAAAAACAAAAAAAAACAAGCCAGAACAGTTGTTTGGTTGAACCTGCTGAAGGTGTTTATTAAAGACGTTATAAGTGCATATATAGTCCCTTCTTTCTTGAGTCTGTTTATAGATAAAAAATGTAAGTACGTTTCTTTTGGCTTTTCCTTTCCGGGGTCGCCACAGTGAAACACCTTCGCATGTTGATTCAGCACAGGTTTTTACGTCGGATGCCCTTCCTGACACAACCGGGCTTGGGCCCCCTTGTGGCTACTTTGAGATATATAGCATAAAGGACCTTTCCCAAGGGGCCACCTGGGTCTCAAACTGGCCACCTTCTGCATCAAAGTCAGTGTCATAAACCACTAAGCTACCCAGTCGCTTTGTTTATAGATAAAAATGAATGATGTTTAATCGCGATTAATCGAAATATGCGTATAAACTCCTACAACCAGCTTGGACGAGTCAAACCACACATTTATAACTCTACTGTCAATTACATTTTACTAAACTGAACTTTCTCTTAGTAAACTGAAAAACTGCATGTAGGCACAAACGTACCTCCCTCTACATCCTGTCTTTCTCTTAACTCAACAGCTGATTTCAATCATCACCAGATCACAACCTGACATACTCCTCTTTAGCCAATCAGATGTAAGCAGTAAAAAGTGTGTTATGCAGTTTTATTTCAGCTCATAGTTTTCTGGAAACCCTGGTCCACTCCTTCCCCAAGGATGCCGGGTTTACATTACCCTCAGAAATGTGTGAAATGTACCAGAAAACTGGTCATGGAAACAGAAAAGATCGCAAAAAAGATTTTCCACTCTCATGAGGAGGTTTTGGAGATGTTTCGATACAGAAGTCTGGCACAAAAGTGTAACAGAAACACATTTTCACACATCTGTGCACGGTGGTTTTGCTCAGTCCGAACATCTGACCTATGACCCTGGACTCAGAACAGATGGTTTAATTTGTTTTGGATAGTAGACACTGGCTTCAGTGTAGGAAGTGCTTCCCAAGTCTGGTGCCACGAGACGTTCAATAACATCATATGGTTCATTAAACGTTTTCTGGGTCTTTCGAAAACTCTTTGGTGAATCCTTGAAGGACAATTCTGCCCTAGAAATCCATCCTGTGGCCGCTACCAGAAATACGGACTTTGCCTTGGGACGATTATACGTTCCCTTCTTTTGTTTTAGACAGTCACCGCAATAACAGTAGATGAACTGACACCACAGTGGCAACACCGTAGAGGTTTGGCTTCAAACTTAGTGCGTCGATCTTCCTTAAACAAGCGTCTTGTGGAAACTACACAGTATTTTACACAAATGACAACAAGACTTTAGAAACCAAACACTCTTCAATTGAAACACTTTGTCGAAATTGTAGAAACATTGCTTTTATTTTGCGGAAAACTGTAATGGGAGACCCAGCTTCAGCTTCATTAAGCTCCGTCCATGTCCATCTCAGCCCCAGGAGTCGTTCCTTCCATAACTAGAACATCTATTCACCAGTTCACTCATACTCTATAACCTCGCACCGCTCTAAACATCTCCTGGTTCTACTGCCGTTTTAGCAGCAGGGTTGCATGAAGTCAACGTTCTTCTTCCAAATGTGTGGTTGATTCCCTTTAGCGGTTTCTCTGATTTCCAAAAACATAAAGCTACTAAAATCAGCTTGAGCTCTTTCATTTGTTCCAAGGTCTTGCACAAACATGTTTAATCGATAAACTGCTTAAATCCACATAATGAATAGGTGATGGGATTTGAACACAGCCGCAGGAGAGTCTTCAAAAAGGACACAAGTACAAGGATGCACCATTGTGTGTGTGTGTGTGTGTGTGTGTGTGTGTGTGTGTCTGCCAGGGAAAGAGGGGCAACATCTGAATTATTTAAGGATGAACTGCAGGACACAGCAAAGTGAAGAGACAGAGGATGTTTCTCTTCTTCCCCTTAAGATAAGACATCATCGTCCTGGAAACAGTCTTTATGGGGACACTCATTCATATAATGCATCTGCTTTAACATCATAACTACCTTAATACAATAAGTAAGTCAGCCCCGATTTGTCCTCACAAAAGCGGGTTTGACAGAAAAATTTGTCAGACAAAGACACACACACACACACACACACACACACACTGTGGCTGGAGTGAGTCATGTGACCAACCCGCTTAACTCGCTGCAAAGGCCAATGAGATCAGTGGCTTTCTCAGAATACAAAGACCTCTGGAGGTAAAGAAGAGAGAGAGGTGGCGAGAGAAAGACCCTAGAGTACAAATAAAAAGGTGTGATGACAGTCAAGGCCTCCCCGGAGGACACACAAACACACACAAACACACACACGCGTACACGTACACACATAAAGCATGTCTCCAACTGGCATCAGAGTTCATCCAGCTGGACAAAAACACACTCAAGCGTGGAAAACAAGGCCACGTCCACACTGTTGTGCACAGATATGAATATACATCTATTTCTGTGGGATTTTCCAAACTGAGAAGCAACATCGGTCATCCAGAAAAGACTGGTACGAACAAGTGAAAACATCTATACAAGAAAAAAACACACAATTTACAGTGTGCTGAAAACAAGCAGAGGTGTTATGAGTCCTGCTCGTGTTGGTCAGGTCCAGTTTAATGTGTGTCATGGTTTCAATTGTACTTGTAGTTTTTCTGGGATAATGGAAAAAAAAACAACTATTTAGATAATCAGTTAATCCTTTCTGTGGTGTCCCTATACCTGTAGCCACAAGGGGGCAGTGTCTCGTTGTGCCCGTCCCAAGCCTGGATAAATACAGAGGGTTGTGTCAGGAAGGGCATCCGACGTAAAAACCTGTGTGAAATCAACATGTAAATGTGATTTCCAGAAGAGAAAAGCTGAAAGAAACATACTTTTAGTCGCTTTTCCATTGCCCCTCAAACTGTGTGAATATAACTTGAGCATAAAAATGTACCTAATGGAAATGTTTTTTTTGTTTTGGTTAAACGTTTTCGTTCCAGCAGGAGGTGGTTTTTCAGATGTAGCACCATTATTATATCGCACAAAACTACAATGGGAGTGGTCACTTAAATAAAACAAACCAGAGAAGAAGAATTTGAACAGAAACATGGTGCTATATGTGTGGACACACCAGGAAACTGAAACATTTTTTAATTTAGTATGAGAATATGAATATTTAGATTTAAATATCTGTAAACTTTTTGCGCAGATGTCCAATGGAAAAGACACTACTGCCTGTGAAAAGTGCTTTTGGTTTGTGCTAAACTTCATTTATTAATAATAATCTTCAAATTAACAGGTAATAGTAATGATGAAAATAAATCCAGCTAAAAATCTTTCATTCCCTGTTACATTTATTCTTAAAATGCCTAAAACTAGAGGGGGGGGGGGGGCTTTCTCTGTGGGTGGTCTTGTCTTAAGACCCACTTTATTCTTTGGCTTTTAACACTGCGTGAGTTGTGTGGTCCTCTGTGTTATTTTCTTTCTTTATTTGTTTATTTATTTTTATTAATGATTTTATTGTTTTATTTAGAGCACTGTTGCAGTTTTACACACTTATTTTTTAGTTTTTCTCCTAATTGTTTTGTTGTTTTTATGATGTTTTTGGAAACATTCTTATTGTTTCAATGTGCTACAGAAATGAAGTGGATTGGATTAAATATTTCTATAACTTTTCACTCTTTGTGTGTACATGTGAACATACACACACACACATTACGGATTACAATCGCTGACAACCCACACATTGTGCTAAAGCAGGATTGGTCCTGCTGGGTCGGACAGCATGTCCATTTGTCCACATGCAGCAGCACACAGCTGGTCTGATTTACACACGCCTAACACACAATTACAACAACACAAAGGCTGAACAATAGCAGCCTGGTGAGCCACGGCCCAAATGTAAATACTAACATGTTGAATATTTGATCTTTTAATGTCACTGCCTGAATAAAGACTGGAAACAACATGAAACCATAAGAAGTCAGATCTTACACCAGTGTCTGCTGTTATATAACAAAATATGCTTTTATTATAAGGTTTAACATTTCCTAACATACGTGTAAACCCTGTCTCGTATCTACCTCAGTCTGTTCTTTTCCTGAATAAAGGGAATTTTAATCATTACATTTCAGACACGTATTTGCTGTTAGTTTTTGGTCCACAGTTCACAAAAGGGATTTTCCTACATCTATTTAACAGCAGCTACGCATACAAAGCCAAATCTATGAAGAAATGTTTTTCCCAGTTGGGAGTGGAAGCACTTAAGTGGTCTGCACGGATTACATCACCAACAACCGGCCGGGTTTGAGTTCCAGAAATAATATTGGACCTGTAGAATGAATGGAAACACAATACAGGAGCCAGGTTCAAAGTGGAAACGATAGAAGCAGAAGAGCGCAACCTCCAGCCATGGTTCTGGAATGAAAACACGGGTAAAATGGGTATGTACACGGTTGTATCCGGCTGGATGCACAGGAAACCCAGAGCTGTTAGTGAAACGTAATATATGGAATGACGAGAGAGAGAGAGAGAGAGAGAGAGAGTACTGTGTGGAACTAAACTGAGCCGAAACTAGCATTATTTCATATTTTTGGTAGAATCTATGGTACCGACTCTACTAGACTCTACTCTGTATTGATGTGATGCATTTCCAATTACGTGTCATCAGCTCGACTCGTTACTTTGATGCTGTTCGTTACTTCCGTGTCGTCTGCTCAGAGTTGCCGAAAACTCGCTCGTTGCGTATTTTCTCGTCTGGATTTTTACGTTCGCCACCAAAGACTGAATCTACGTTCGTGGTGTAGTTTGGTTCTGTCATCATGTGGATTCATGGATCACTATTCACTGTCTACTTCTGCATCTGATTTATGTA